>JAWWLV010000046.1:8671998-8709599 GCA_035041135.1 Platyrinchus mystaceus
TGCACGTAATTGCTTTTCATTCTGGAATCAGAAGCTGGTAGAGACTGTGTGACTGAAAAGTCCTTTGGCAAGTACCATGGGTTTGGAATGCTTCTGAAGCAAGTGAGAAGACAAGCAGCCTGAACTTGACAGTCTTTTATCATTCACATTAAGAATTAGGAGTGCATTTTTGCAAGAAGAAAGTTAAATATTCAGGAAGGTTTTGTATAAATCATGGTGACGTAAAGAAAAATTGATTTAAAAAGAAGTATTTACAAGCACTTTAGATACAAAGCTGCAGGTATTTTGTGCTCTGCTTTCATTCTGAAATGGTTTTGAGGGGTTTTTTGCTCACTGTAGGCAATGCACTCAAGTTGCTTTTGGTTGGTTGTTCTCTGAAGGCTGTTTCTCCTTCACAGGGGTTTAGGTGGAGAACTGATGAGACCGGCTGGTGAGTACCACAGTGGGGTGTGACAGCAGAAAGGGGCCCTAATGAATTCCTCTGTTTACTTATTTCCAGTGTGTTTTGCATATGTTGTGTTGAATGCATAAGTAAAGTATGCACAGAATTAAAAAATACAGACTTTGGAGACCAGTCAGGAGGTGGGTGCACCAGAACACTTGTGAATAACTGTGTAAGAGCTGGAGGTAATTCTGGAGTCTGTCACATGTTCTCTCCTTCCATTGTTGCACACAGTGAACCCTTTTTCAGGGTTGAACTGGCTTCCTTCAGTGATTTACTCAGATTCCTCTCCAGCAGATATATGATCTGCACATTAAGACAGATACTATCATGGAAATAATGATTTTATCATGATGTGTGTGAGCAGAAGTGAAGCATAAAGACCATATAAACAATAGTCTGTGGAAAGCGTGCCATCACAGAAAAGACGGAGTTTGAAGATTGTTATACACTAAAAAGGAAGGGCATTGCAGGAATAAGTAGCCTGGGTGGATAAGGAAATGATGCTGACTTGGTTTCCTGCTTCTGGGTTGAAAAAAGGAAGTGCTACAGAGCAGATTCCAGCTTGGAAGATGTGAAGCCATCCAGTCCTCATGAGTGAAGGAGTTCCAGGACCAAGATGGAAGAGTGATCAAATAGGAGGGGTGAAGGGGGCAGGGGGATTTCTGTAGTCTTTGAATGAGGTTACAGCCGTGTGACATGGAAATGCAGGCTGAAAGAACAGGTAGTTTTTTGTAATATGTTTTAGCTTTCAAGCAGCTGAATATTTCATGGTTTTGTAGAAGTACAGATGACAGTATTTTGGCATGATACAACTGTGTAGGTGGAATAAGAGAAGAATTGAAAATGTTCCACAAATTGCCTGCATGTCTAATGAAGATGATGGTCTCAACCACAACAGAGCACAAAGAAGAGCAGAGAGCTGAGGAGGAATCCCAACAGACTCGGGTTTAGTCACATTGTACTTAACCTTGTCTGTGAATAAATATTGTCACAGAGAGGCTGACACCGAATATTGAAAGGAGTTTGTGACATTGTCGTGGTGAGGAGTGGGTTCAAGAGGAGATTTGGAGCCCAGTAAGTTGATTATAAATGAAGAAGATGACGAGCTGTGTACAGAGCCCAGAGGAAGATTCAAAGATTAAGTTGCGGGAGGAGAGGAAAACAAAAAGGTGGCATTACATTATATAGTAGCTTGTTCTGTCCTCTCCCTCCTCTCCACCACCTCTAAAGCAGCCTGGCAGTGAGGATGGATCTATACCCATCTGCTTTGTTTGAATTGAACAACAGGAGGTGAAATACATGGTATTCCCCAAGTGCCAAGTTGAGCAATACAGTCAGT
Organism: Platyrinchus mystaceus; assembly: GCA_035041135.1. Classification (NCBI taxonomy): domain Eukaryota; kingdom Metazoa; phylum Chordata; class Aves; order Passeriformes; family Tyrannidae; genus Platyrinchus; species Platyrinchus mystaceus. The sequence goes on from JAWWLV010000046.1 coordinate 8,673,783, forward strand.
CTGTTGTACAGGAATTTTGCAGTGTTTACTGTGTTAATCTCCATTCCCCAAAAAAAGCCTCAAAACACTGAAAAAATGCATAATTCTCAAAGTGGGTTTGTAAGCTTAGAGCTCATTTAATTTTATGGATTCAAAATAATAAGGACTTCATTATTAAAATGACGTTTTCACGTATTCAGAGTATCAAAGGAAATGAAGCTGCATCCAGTTTCATAGCTCCTGGCTCTGTGCAGTGAACAGATGATGCTCCTTGGAGGTCCAAAAAAAATGTGAATAAGAAGTAGGAAAACCTGCCATATATATTTGAATAGTTTTTTTGAGGCTGTGATGGTATATCCTTGTCCAAGTTGGTTCACTGTCAGCGATGCTACAGGGCCATTTACAGACTGGTACAGAAACAAAAAGGTGACTGATGTATTTGTGCACACCTTGAGTGGCAGAGGGGGAAAACATCCCCCCAAAACAAGGGATTTTCATGAATGATGGGATTAATCATGTCAGAGAACAGTTTCTGCATAGTAGTTGTCTTTTCTATAAGTGTTATTTCCTTTCAGTTTTTAATATCACTTATTTTGTACATTTATTTGCAGGTGTTCTTCAATTGAAAATAATTGCTGATGTAATCTCGTGGTTGTATCTTCAAAATTGCTGCAATTTTTCTCTTTTTTTGTATTTATTAAGTTATCAAACTTATTTTCTTGCAGTCTGCACTTTAATTGAAAAGCTGTCACTATCAAAAATGCCATTTAGAGGAGATCCAATAATTGGTACGTCCTATTTTAAATAACCTTCCATGATCTTCATAGCTATTCATTAAACTAAAGTATTAACAAATTATGATCTTTAAAAAGAATCAAGATTAGTGGGGTTGGGTGGCCTAAAAAAAATATCAAAAAAATACCCAAATAGTGTAGCAGATGCTGATAGCATTTGAAGATCTGTTTTGTAGCTGTTAACTTGACAAGAAAAAAAATATATTAGTATTCAGCATCACCAGGCCCTGTGGATATGGTAACCCAAGCTGGAATGGCTGTCCTGAGAGTCACAGCCTTGTTCAGTTTGGAAAATCAAGGAAATAGGTCAATCTGTGTAATCATTGGTATGTAAAAAAATAAAAGTGAGAATGTTGAAATAGACAAAGTAAGCGAAATTAATGCTATTTTTACACCTTTATATTTCAGGTGGTTGGCAGTGGTTAATAAATGACAGTCTAAGGCATCTCACTCTTGTTTCCAGTGGTGCACGACAGCACATAAAGGTACAGTAGTTCCTCCTCCTTCACGCGGTCACATTAAATACAGAGTTAGAAATGTTTTTGCTTTCCTTTGGTGGGTTATTTTCCATGGAATCTACTTGGTTTTTGAATGTTTGTTTCTTAGATTGGTATGAAGGGGTGTTTTTAAAAGAATATTTTGAACTCCTCAAAATTCAAATGGACCTTTTTGAATTAATACTTGAACAGTTATCCCAAAGTTCTTGTCTGTATGTTTGAACAAGGTAGTTGTGCAGTGTGAGGAGTCACTGATGGCTGCTGGAAGCTACTTTCTGTTGGCATGGAGAGGGTATTTTGCCTCTGTTTTGGTGTATTTGTGCAAGATACATTGATTTTGGTGGTTTCAGAGAACTTGTGTGAGAATGAGAAATCCTCTGGATGATTCTCCTCAGGCCTGATGTGCCCACAGTGTTTTGCAGCTCTGTGAGCATTGTTTTGAGCCACCAGAGTTATTCAGGACATGCTTAAATTTTCCATTGAACTCTTCTGCAAATCCTTTTGCTGTTCTCTCAAACTGCTCTGGTTCTGAATATTAATTCCATTGATGGATTTCATGCTATTTCATGTCCATGATCTCAATACCTCCAGTTTTTTGCCTTAATTTTCCCAAGAAATCCCATGACAGTTTGATCTCGTGCTCTTAAAGGCTCTGCTGAATTATAAAGGCAGTTTTTGTCTACCCTGTTAGAGCTTATAGCCATCACAGAGACAATTTGAATGTAACTTATTGTGTTCATTGTAGTAGGTTTTAATAATAAGATAAAAAGCTGTTCCAGTATCTTGCAGCTCATCTTGTCATCCTTGGGAGACAGAGGAGACTGGAATGTGTCCAAATCACTGAAGAAAATTAAAATATGAAATTTGAATTCTTAGGATATTCTTTTGGCATTACCAATGTATTCCAAGTGTCTGTATGTATTATAACTGGAACTTCTAAGCCAAGCTTAGAACAATTAATTACAGGCTTTGGAGACTTGTTTGGTTAACGTTAATTAATGTTGAGCAAAGTATGTTTAGTAAAAGTCAATTCTCACTTGATTTCTCCATCTGTTTTAGAGAGAAATAATTTTAAGGGCAATGCTTAAGATGTTGAAAAGTCATCTTTTCTTTTTTTCTGACATACACTTATGCTCTTCCAGTGTATCTTCATACATTTAAGGTGAAAAACATTAAATTCAGGAAGTAAAGGATCTAAGCAACCTGGTCTGGTTTAAAGTGTCCCTGCCCATGGCAGGAAGTTGGATGAGAAGCCCTTTAAAGGTCCCTTCGAACCCAGACCTTTCTCTGATTTACAGCAATTAGATAATTCTGTATATTTTGGTACTCTAATTCCTGTGGTAGTTGGAATATTGTGTAGAGGAATGCTGGTTTTCTTTCAAATCCTTGATTTTGTGTAGAGAACAAGTCTGAGGTGTCTTTGAGGGCAGAATGAATCAGCTGGGCAGGATTTCTGTGTTATATTGAAGATTTCTCGTACCCGGAGAACACGAGTATTATTAAGTATCATTGCTATTAACATGAAGTGAACAATGCATAGCTTTTGTATGCTCTCACATTTATTATAATGTTGGTCAGCATTATATTCGTAGCTGAAAAGTGTAATTCAGCCATAAATTTTATGAGAAAAGTTGTTACATGCTTTTTGGAATAGCAGCTGAAGTATTTTGTGTTCTGTATCAGTGACTGAAACCACTCTAAAAATGAGGAAGTTTGTGTATAATACACAACTTTTGGTCCTTTTCTAAACCAGTTAAGATGGAGACACAAGGCCTGTGATACTGGATGGTTTGGGTTATTTGTTTATAACTAACCTTCAGTCTATGGGGTGGGTTTTTCTTCTGTATTTCCTTTCTGGAGCTTTCTAGGGAAATAGGGTTTGTTTCATGTCAGTCTGGCATCAGTATATGAAATAATGACTTGTGTATTTTGTAATGCTGTGCTATCCTGGAGGTCTTTCAACTGAACTAAAAATAAAGTTCATACATTACTGTTACTGTCTTCAATACTAATTTATCTTACTGGTCATTTTGAAGAGGTAAGGGTAGAATCTGTTTTGTTTTTTCTTACATAGGTTTCCTGTTCTTAAACCAGTATTGGGAAGAAATAAAAAGAAAATAAATGCCAGTAGCTGAAGAGAATTTTTTTTTTTTAAAAATCCACTTAAAAAATTTAAGCAGAGTTATCAAAAAGTATGAGTTGAGTAAATACATCTGTGTCTTTGTTGCAGGAGTCTGCAGTGTCTGCTCTGGCTGCCCTGTGCAATGAATTTTACATCAGTGAGGAGGGAGAAGCTGATCCAGCTCTGCAGGGTGGGTAATGACTCATGTTTACCATAGAGGCACAAAATATTGGGCTGGACCTAACTTGCACTTTGGAGCTATTGCATAAATTGGGGAGGGGCATCACTGATCTTAAAGGACCTTAAAATTCTTCAGGAAAAAATGATAAAACCAACAGAAAGTCTGGGAAATGTCTCAGGGGCTTTGCTGGCTTAAGGTAAATGCAAGGTACCACAATAATGAATATGGGGAAAACTATATTGCTTTTTTATTTCATACTATAAAACAAAGAAGCAAAAATTACGTGTTTGTGGCAAATCCTAAATTTGAACAAAGCAAGGTATTTTCACATCATATTTTGGTAAACTGTCTGCCAGAGATTGTGGCTGATTTACTGAAGAAATGCTTAGGGATAAGAAAAGGACACCAAGAAAAAACATGCATGTGAAACCTCATGTGTTTGGACTGAGATCAGCAGTACAGGAGGAGGCTGAAACTTTTGTTTGGGGCATGTGAATCAGCATCTTTTTTTATGCTGTTTGTCTTGGGCTTCTCTTTGTTTCAAGTATCAGATTGTATCCTGTCCATCAGAGACAAGTTGCTGGATTGTACAGATAAATATTCTAAAAATAGCAACATTTATGGTCTTGGGTTTTTTTAAATATGACAGTGAATTTATATATACTTAATAAAATAATGATTTCTTATTTTTTTGCAATGACTAAATTGGGCAACAGAATACCTTATTATTTATTTCTATTACAGTTGTCTCAAAATGAGCATAATACTGATCACATGCACAGTTACATGCAGTCCATGCCCCAAAGAAGGTTATGGCTGAAATTTAAAAGCAGTCTCTCTTGATTTATTTTTTTTAATTATATATTGCTAAATCTCTCTATTTAAAAAAATATATATATATATATTTCAAACCCAGCCCTTTCCTTCCTGGAGGTTGGCCCTGCCTCCCAGATTTTTTGTGGGCAGCATGGGAAGGTGTGATATGGTGCTGAGGCAGATAAAACCCCACAGCCTCAGGGAAGGGTCATGTGTAAAACCAGAGCACACTGGGCAGCAGGAGACAATGCTGAATCAAAGCAGACAAGCTAAAAATGAGTTGAAAAGTTGATAGGTACCTTTTATATAAGTATGAAGTTTCAAGTTGCTGGAAAAGTGGACTGGAAAACTCAGACAGATGTCCAAATGAGCAGGGAGAAGGGATCTGCTGGAAGCACAGCAACAGGTGGCTGCAGCAGTTGTTGCTGTACTCCTTTAGATCCCTAGGAAGCCTAATTGTTGTTTTCCTGGATTCTGGGTTAACTTTTTGTCTGGCTTGTGCTTGAAAGAACCATGGTGATGTGGCCATGGTGGTCTAGGGACATAATGAGATTCAGATTTGTAGATACAGACAAAATTTTTTATCAGACTTTCTGGAATAGAACTGTTAGTTGGGAATTTTTCCATTCTAAAAACCCTGCAGTCCGCTCTGTCTGGATTATGCTTTTATTTGGCCTTAACTGCTCTAGAGCCTCCTCCACACCTGACAACAGAAGTGCCATTATACATGCAAGCATCTTTTAAACAAAAAAAAAAAGTGTATTTTCATCTCTGTGCCCATAAAACCTATATATTCCATGCCCGTTAAATCCTGTCTGTTGTGGGATTGAAATCCCCTACTGAAAGTCCTCCCCATCATGTCTGATGGACACAGGAATGTGTGGAAGCTGCAGTGCAGAAGACACTCAGCAGCAGTGCAGGTGCCTTAGATAAGTCAGTTAAAGCAGGTCGGAACTTGATCAAGGGGATTAGAAGATAGAAGCTTTTCGTAGAATTTAACCAGTGTTTCACTATGGCTTGACAGAGTAAGATGAAAACACAAATCAAAGATAGTCTAACAATTTGGCATTCTGAATCTGGCCCTGTAAGGATGCAGCTTTATTGAATCACTTCTTTTGCCTCTGTTTGTTTTGACCTCTTCTTTGTTTTATTTTTTCTGGCTTAATGTGTTCTGGTTTGGTTTTGCTGACTTTCCCTTTTAATATTCATTTTGGATGGTCTGTGTTGAATTAATATTGTAGACACTTCATAGGCCCTGTTGGTTTATGAAAATTAAGGCTCTTAGAAGAATATTAACATTTGCATTACACCTTCCACCATAATTACTGAGTGGTTATAAGTAAAGAGTTCTTGTTGTCATGTCATTTGGCTTAAAATGTCAATCTTAAATTTACATCAGTCCAAGTGGAGACTGTCACAGCCTCACTGTTTAAGATCTTCTTGCTGTCACAGCAGGCAATGTGTTTCCTATGGTCTCAGGACTCTGTCTCACACTCCAATGGTTTGGAAAGTTTTAAATAATTGATGTGCTTATCTGAAGGTGTTTCTCACCTCTGGACAGGGAACTGGGTCCCTGATGTGAGGGACGAGTGGAGACCTGTCGGTGGCATTGGGGTTTGAAAAAAGAGTCAGTTATGATGAATGGGGAGTTTCTTATGGCAACTCTTCTTTCTTCCTCTAGCAAATATTGCTCAATCATTTGAATCTTAGATTACAGTAAGCAATGGCACAATTATGTAATCTTCCCAGGAGCTCTGATTCTTTTTCTTTGAGGATTAAAAAGTGTCTGTTCAGTGAAGGGATTGATAAGACCACCTTGCCCCTTTCTGGTGCAGAGCTGTGTTTGTTACTGCCTTGGCAAAACTAGATTCCTGACTTTTTTTCTTTCACCCTCATTTTCTCCTTCATATCACTGTACTTGGTTTTTGAGGCTCCTTTTCCCATGCCCAGTTGAGTTTATTCCTGTGCCTTTTGACTGTGCTGCTGTTTCCAGAGTCACTGTCCCCATTGTGTTCTGTGCCAGTGAACAGAACCAAAGGGGTCACTTCTTCTTGAGCTTTCTCCTGCAAAAAAACCCCAAACAAACAAACAAACTACCAACTTAATTTTAGTCTCTATATAAAAAATGATACAAAATTATCTCATTGCTTAGGAACGATCTGTGTGGGTGTTTAAACAAGGCTCCAATCAATAGTTTTCTGTGGAAAACTGTCAGGTAGCTGACTTTCACAAACCCAGAGACATCTCTTTCCTCACATAGATTACTTCTGTAATGATGGAAAACAATGGCCTATAAATATAAGAGAACTTGTTTCTTGTGCTTCCACAGAAATTTGTGTTTATACCGGTTATTTGGATTTTTAAAACTTGAGAACACTTTAAAATTGAGAACTTTGTGTCTTCTGTCTCTGAAAGAGTAGGATTAGTCTACGTACAAAGTCAAATTTTTAAGCAGAAAACAAGAATTCATTCATGTAACAGCGAACATCTTAAAATCTGTATGTTTGTCCTGGGGGAAATTAAAGGTATTCTGCATTTTAGTTTAACAAATTGCAAAATTCTCTATCTGCTCTGTTTAGGGGATCTTTTCCTGGTTTCTTTCTTTCCTTAGCCAAATATGAAATGGTAATGATGTGGTAGTTGCTTCTCACTCTGCAATTGTGTTTCTTCTAGATGAGCTGGTGACACAGTACGTTTCAGAACTACAAAACACAGAGGAAATGATCCGTTGTGGCTTTTCACGAGCTCTTGGGGCCCTTCCCAGGTTTCTGCTGAAGGGCAGGCTCCAGCAGGTGAGAAAACAGGATCATTGGAATGAGAAAGAGGGCACTCTGCCTTCTGAATGAAACCTGTGACAGTAATCAAATAAATAATAATGGTCATAATTAAAGGTCTTTGTCAGAAGGGTTTGAATCCTAATGTACAATAACTCCAGAAAATCATCATGAGTTGAGCTTTCCATACTTTCTGATAATTAATGTTTAGTCCTGCTTTGGTAGTGTTAATGGAAGGGCCAGAGGTTGAATTATCCCTTTGCTGTAGGACACTGGTCCAAAGGGAAGAGGGAGCCATGAGGGCCAGTCTGGGTGAGAAACCAAACTCTGTTTCCTGCTTTCTTTCATACAGGATTGAACTCATTATGATGCCATATCTAAATTTAACACCATAAAATACATTGGATTTAAATATCTCAATCTTTGTATCTTTTTCAGGTTTTGGAAGGTTTGAAAAAAGTTACCTTAATTTCCCCTGAAGACGTGAGCTTTGCAGAATCCAGGAGAGATGCCTTAATAGCAATTGCAGAGTATGTTCATCATCTTTATTTTTGTCTAATTGGAATTCTCCCTCTAGAATCTTTCTCGTGATCGTTCTGCTTTCTGGTGGGAGCTGATAGCATGAGTTTTGAAATCAGTTACACTGTGACACACACGTTTTTAAAGCAGGACTTTCTGCATCTCCATTATTCAGTTTATTTTTGATTCAGAGGATCATCACACACCTGAGGGTGGAGTGCAGCTCTGATGGTGGTGTAAGTTTTTTATCAATTAATTGACTACCTAGAGTATATTTTAAAGTTTGCCTTTCTCATGGGCTGCAATTTAATGAGCTTTGGTGAGAAGGAAGAATATATATTTATATTTTTCCACAATCTTAAGAAGATTGAATTGGTTTAAAGGAATTGTATTTTTTCTCTAAAGGAATATTTTCCACACTGACACATCACAGTGCATTCAGAGCTAATATTATCATAGTACACATGTATATTTTATGCTCTTGGAGTGTTAAAATGCAAAAAAAAAAAGCATGTCTTCAAGGTAAAGGAGTTTAATCTCAAGTTCAATGCACATTGTGTTGGCCCTTTGCTCTTCTTGCTGACGTCATTTTAAGGAGAGTTCAGACTGACAGGTACTTGAAGCACGTTCCTGTGTGTAGTTTAGCAGACATGAGAGCAGCTTGGTTCCCTGCTGAGATTTTAGCTTTGCCAGTGTTCCTTTAAACCCAACCACTGCTCAGAAATTCTCAGCTCAAATACAACTCAGTAGGCTCAGAAATATTCCTCGTTCCATCTGTAGCAGATGTTACAGGTGTTTGGAATATTCTACTTCCGGGGAGTTTTATTAAGCAACATAACAAAGATTCATCCTTACATTTCTCCTTGCTAGTGTTGTGATTTTGTACCCCACTGCCTTTTTTTTTTTTCCTCTCTTCAAAGGGTTTGCCAGACAGTGGGTGTAAAGGGAGAAGGATCCCAGGAGGAATTTGTGTGCAGGGATAACGTTGATCAGATTTACGCGACGCTGCTCAACGGCGTGACCGACTACACCACGGACAGCCGGGGGGATGTTGGAGGATGGTAAGGTGCCCCACAGACTGGGACTTAAACACAGGGTCTGGTTTGATGTCTAATTAAAACCTGATGTGTTTCCAAAACCTAGAAGCAGAGAGCTCCCAGGCTTTTGGAGATTTGAGGCAAGGCAGGAATCCACTGCGGGAAGAGAAGAAGAAAGTGAAAGATGAAGATTTGGTTGTCCCTTCCTCAGAGTGGTGGAGACTGTTGTGTTTAAAACTGAAGTTCAGCCTTATTCTGGCTTTGTGGATGGCATTATTTTCTATTAGTGAACATCAGGAATGTCATCAGTTCCAAAAAGTACAGGGATTTAAAACATTACTTCTCTTTTTTTTTTGATATAACGTGTTTGGTGCTGCTTGAACTCTCCTGCTGTACATTCCTGCTGTGGGGATGTTTTGCCAGGAGAGGGAGCAGCTGTATAACGTGTTATAAACGTGTTAGTGACACGTTTTCAAGGCTGGTGACCGACTGAGATGCATGAAAACTTTATCACTTGTGCTGTGGCACCACTGACTTTTTTCTAAGTTTAGGGTTTCAGTGATTTCAGCTCTGAGGCTGCAAGTATAAATCATAAGTCTGTAGGAATGTATCTGCTTATGTGAAATCTATAGAATAGGTAGATTAATAAGTTAAACTTAATGAGATTAATAAGATCTTAATAATATTAAGTCTGTAGCAGTCCTAATTTTATGACATTCTTCAATCTTCAAGGTTCCCCTTCAGTAACAGTGATCTGGAAAGGCAAGTTCTAAATTCATGACCCAAAGCACTGTAAAGGCTCATGTCCTTCCTTGGGTTTGTGTATCATTTCCGAAGAAGCTCCAGTTGGGGATGAGTCATCACCTGCTGATTGGCAGTTCTGCCATCTTTGAATGGGAGAGATCAGGAGGAGTTCACATTGTTCACTTCATCCTGTAGAATTCCACCATGTAGTTACAGGGTGAGAAAACCATGTGAAATATGGATCTTAGAGACCAAGAAAATACACTCTTGTCAGGGCACTTTTCTATGTGTATTTATGAGAACAAATATTCCCAGTCTGAAATAGTGCTTGTTAATAAAAAGGATTAAATTATCATAATTCAGGAATAAGTCCAACATCTGCAGATTTAAATACATGACACTTTCGATGCTGTGTAGAAGCCTCAGAGCACATACACTCACTCGTTGTATAGAGGATTCATAAACTAAGTAAATGAATGTGGTAAATTAATTTTAGTTGTCTTTTATTTGTTGGGATTTGATTTTGAGTAAAATGCTGGCTTTGAGAAAAACTCCTTAATTTTATTGCCTTCATCTATAATTTTAATTGGAAAGTGTGCAGATATATGTTACTTTTAGATCTGACTCTCTAAAGTATCAGCCTTGTTTAGCAGTGTGGGTGATACTGTTTGTGTGGTATGGTAATGATGTGGTAACAGAGATGTATTTGACCTGTCTGGCAACTGGATGAAGTGTCTCAGGGTACAGAGATTTGTGTTCAGGATTATAAATTAACAACCTGTTGATAGTTCAGCTCTGGTACCTGGCTCTGCTTTTGTTACATTCCAGGCAGGAAGGGGCAGGTGCCAGAAAAGTACTGGGAAGCAATAATTTTGCTGATTGAAAAGGTTTTATTTTCTCAATTTATTGAAGTTGTTGCCTGACAGTGCCGAGTCACAGGGGGTGTTTGTTTTGTTTCAGTCATATCTGTGCAGAGTGTTTGTGTGAAACAAGTGGTTTAGACATTTTTTCAGTCACTGAAAAAATGAAAAGCCCCCCTTCTTTGAGGGGGGCTTTCAACAACAATATATGAAAGTGGCTGTGCTCAGCTGCAGCAGGCAGAGCCTGCTGGTCCCTGTCCAGATCTGGTGGGGTAAGAGGTGATGCCAAACGTGCATCGTGAGAGTTTGGGAACTTTTTGGTTAGGCTCGAATTTGTTACGTCCTGTTCAGAGCTCTGTCCTTGACTCTTGACTTTGCTGTCATTATTTTATTTGGTAGCCCCAGATTTGCTTTAAAAAAAAAAAAGAAAAAAAAGTAAATTACTGTGGCATTCTCCTCTCCACGATTCCTCATTGGGCTGGAACAGGGAGCAGGTGCTGTGATGTACATCTGTAATCACTGGATGAGAGCTACTGCAACACACCCTGAAGCCACCTCTTGCCTTGTGTAGGGAGAAGGGTTGTGACTGTGCTTTTTTTTGTGCAATATGTACAAATATGCATATGCTGGAGCTTTTCCTTGCCAGCAGTTATTGGGCAGTTTATCCCATAGTTAAACCTTAGTGCTTTTGCTCTGGGAGTCAGTGTGAGATCTCACCAGTTCCAGTGTGGGTTGCAATAATTGTAAATAACTGCCCTGTCTTTGCACAGAAAGGGAAGTGTCAAAGCACAAAGATATTTTGTGAATGATAGATATTTTGTGCCATAGTAGCATTGGGCAATTTTTAAATGACAAGCCTTGTCCCTTTAGCACTTTCACTACAATATTACAAACGTGTTGGAAAAGTACATAGGGCAAATAATCCAGCCTGAGTTAATATTTGGGTGTTTGGATTTTCCCTGTTTTCTGTAATGGTACCCATCTCTTCAGCCTCCAACCCTGGCTGGTAAGTAGGACAGGGAAATAGTACCAGAGGGCAAGAACTCAGAGAACAGGAGGTGTGTTTGACATCTCCAGCTTAGAAGAGGAAACAGGGATGCAAACTAGTGAGGATCAAGAGCAGGTCATTCCAGCCTGTGCAAGGAGTTTTCCCTTCTATCAAGAGGCAGGAGGGAGGTGAATGAGTCTCTAATACAAGAGACAGAAAATGTAAGAGCAACAATACAGGGTGAGGAGGCAGAGAAAAGGAAGAGATCCTGAGCTTTGTGCTTTCAAAATGAGGCAGATACTGGATTAGATAAGGACCTGGCTGGGTATAATTAGGTATTCAACTCAACTTCCACATCTGAGAGCTCCCACTGCAGTTCCCCACACCTTATTTTTTATCCTTCGTCTGTGTCTTCATTTCAAAACAAAACAAAGTGGAGTTTTTCAAAGAAATCCCGAGGAAATTAAATTCACAACACCCATGAAGATTCAAATGTGCTTTGAGCACTAAATTATTATATTTTTTTTGAGCTTCTTGGGCAATTCTAGCCAAAAACAAGTCAAGAAACATGTAAATCAGAGGGGGAAGGGAGATCCTTTCTCGTGGCAAATTGTTGGCTGCTGAGGGCTTTTGTGGCCTCTCAAATATCAATATTTTCTCATTCTGTTTCTTCTAAACCATTGACTAAGATGGAAAGATATGGCAAGACATGCCATTTCTCTGCAGAGACCTTGTCTTTGGTGTGTAATTTTTGTCTTTCTGTAATGGAATCGTGGGAAAGTTTCACCAACTTTACTCCCCATATGCAAACTTTACCTTTCTTTTGACAGATTGTTTGCTGGGACATGTCTGATCTGTCTGCAGGTGTTAGACATGAATATCCCAGTCAGATACTGTATGAAAAAGTAGGAAAACATACCTTGATGAAAGACTGCCAAACTTGTATTGAGCTACTTCGGAAAAAGTGACGTAATTTACCTTTTTTACCATTATAACAAATGTCCCACCCAGTTTTAGATTGCATCTGCAACTATTTGGAAAATAGAAAGAGGAGTATTTCTTTTCACAGGAGGCAGGTGTACCTTTTCAAATGCTTTCCCCCTCCCCTTTTTTTAAGTTATTATTTTGAAAGGATGACATTACCATGAGTGAATAATGTGATGAACAGGTTGGGCCTGGATTTCTGCAGGGTCGTGTAACCCACTGAGGGTGTGTGGTATTGCCCTTGTCTGAAGAAAGAAACCACTTTTAACAGCTCTTGGATTGACAAGGCATTTGGTTTAAAACAAGCATATTGATCTTCTTTTTTAGTTGAAATTACACTCTTTTTAATTGATATTTAGACATTTTGAAGGCAACAGGTCTTCACCATCTAGATATGACACACCTCAAGTGTGTTACTTTAGCCAGTCTTTTTCTTAAAACTAATTATTATTTGACATAAAGATTTAAGCCATTCTGAGTCACATTTTTTTAAATGTTGAAAACATCAAGCTTGAAAATTTACAAGAATATGATACTCTTAACAGTCCTTACATACCCGAATTTCAAAATGTGGGTTGGCCTTTTTAAGAAAAAATTGAAGCAGACAAAGCACTTAAGTTTAGATGCATCAACTTGCACACTAAATATTACTAATCATTATCAATTTTAACCTTCTTAAAATAAAAAGTAAACCTGATGACATCTGGCTGGAATGAAAAACAGGATGGTGAGGCTGGGGCTCTCCTAGAAGCTGGGATGACTGTTGTACCCTCAGTGCCAATGTGACCTTCATTTCACAGAATGGGGCTTGAGGGGGCAGCTCTGCACACTCCTTTTCCTCCCAAAATATGGTGACTGATCTCAGAGGTCATTGCTTTTGTTATTGTGAATTTTTACCAGTCTCTTAACTGCTGATGTATTTGTTTAAATAAAGCCTGCTGTAGCTCCTCTGATGGATCTCTGTTTCCCCAGGGTGCGTGAAGCTGCTATGACCAGTTTGATGGAGGTGACGCTGCTGCTGGTCCAGAACGAGGCAGAGTTAATTAATGCCAACATGTATGTAATTTTGCTGTTTCTGTGTCCCATCTCCTAGAACTACATTCCAGGCCATACAGGAAAGCACTGCTGGTTCACTGTGTGTGACAGAACTTTTGGTAGAAGTGTGTCAAGCCCATGCAGATGTGGAGGATGTTGTATCTGCTTTTCAGAGACTGACTTACTGAGAGAACTTGGATGGCAATCCCACCTTGGAAATAAAACACACCTGTGGGATTTGGGCTATACCTGCCACCTCTGTGGAGCTTGCCAGTGTTGTTCACTCTAGTACAAAGCAAACCCTTCCACTTATCCTGAGCATCACATCATTAATTTGGAACGTAATCAAAGGCAGGGATGAGTTTGCTTTTGTTTCTTTGCAGAATTATTAGGAAGGAAATACATATATATTTTCCTCCAAACTATAAAACACTTTGTTATTTTTTTGGATGAAAGGTGGAGCAATAAGTGTAAAAGGTGGATGAAATACTATGTAACATTAATGTCATGATGGCTTTTGATTAATATTGATCTGTGGAAAATAAAGCTTTAAGATTCTGGCACCATGTGGGTGTCTTAAATAACTTGTAGGTTCATGCTGAAAAATCAAACCAGAATAGTTTCATAGCAGGATTGTTTTGATTTCACTAAAACAATTTAAATACACATTCTGCTGCTTAAATTATGTGATTAATTGTTTTCTTCTTTGTAGCTGCAAGCAGATTATGTGCTGGCTGGCTCAACAGTCAGCTGAAAAAATAGATAAATTTCGAGCTCATGCAGGATCTGTGTTCCTGACCCTCTTACACTTTGACCATCCTCCAGTTCCACACATCCCTCACAGACAAGAGCTAGAGAGGATATTTCCAAGGTAAGATATTGAAAAATGTATCCTAAACCAGTGAAATAAAAAATAAACGCACACAGTTAGACCTAACACATGCCACCTGATGTAAATTTTGGGCCCAAATGCCCAGTCTGTGTGTGGAGGAATATCTGGTGCTGTTAGTCAGGGTTTCAGTGAAGTGTCCTGTCAATGTTCATGAAGTTATTTTTTTCCTTGACTGGAAAACACTGATTGTTCATAACAGTAATTTTTAATTAATAAAGTATTTTAACCAAGCTCTAGTTGAAGTAGTTTTCCAAGATGGGCTTTCTAGTTAAAGCAGCAGTGAGAGCAGCTCATTCCTGAATGGTGATGCTGATACCTGATTGGGAGGAGGAACATCCAGCTCTGTGTCCTCATTCTGTGTGGTCAGGAGAATCTCAACCTGCTCTAACTCCAAGTGCTCTGTCTGTGAGGCTGCTGATTGAGCTGGGAGGGGGTGGGTGTTGGTTTTTCTTGCCGTAAGTCTGTCTTAGGATCAGTCTTTGAGTAGCTGTTGATGGGAGAGAACTCAGAATGGAACTCCAGAAAGAGAACTTGTTTTCTATGTGTGGAGAAAAGTGCCTGGGAAGAGGGAACTGTGGTTCCAATTCCGTATCTGAATCAGAAGAAGGAGTTGGGGGTTCCTTCACTTCAATGACAGTGGCTGAAGCTTTGTATTTTCCCCATATGCTCAAAGACCAGTGTTTAATGTGATTTTTAGGTAATTCAGAGCCTTTCTTCACTGACCTGACGGAGCCGTCCGAGGAATGCGGGGAGGAGAAAGGCAGTGCGCACGTGCAAGATTAACTTTTTTCCTTCCCCAGGTCAGAGAAAGAGACTCTGAACTGGAATGCTGCATCTGAAGCTTTCCCCCGGATCACCCAGCTCCTGGGACTGCCAACCTACCAGTACTACGTCCTCCTGGGGCTCTCAGTGTCTGTGGGGGGACTCACAGAGACCACGGTAAGAGCACGGAGTGGCTTTGCTGCTTGGCAGGAGAGGCATCAAATTGTTGCCTCAAGTGTTGAGTGCCCACCAGTGGATATTGCAGATGGTGATTGCTCTGAGAATTCAGGTTCTTTTAAAGAAATCAAGTTGTGCTTTTAAATCTGATGGGCTTCTTATTTATATCTTTAAAAGTATAATTGGCTTGCTGAGCATGCAGGGAGCCAGAAGTGAGGGTGCTTTGTTTCTCCTTTCCTGGCCTGACAGAACCCAAGAATTCCAGGCTCTGGGATCCCTCAGCTCCCAGCTCTGTGTTGACTCTCCCAGCTGGGAACAGAGACAGAGCCCTCAGCTCAGAGCAAGGTGATGGCTCTTCTCAAATGGGGTGAAAACCTGATGCAATTGTTAACTATTAGTTGTCCATGTGTGTTAACAGTATGCACAGATTTATTTTTTTTTTACTTTGATACATTTTCTGCAAAAGTACCAGAAGTTCCATTACAAAGAAATGTCATTCAAGTGTCTGTCTCAATCCTCTGAGTTTTGCAATCACTGTTTCATTCTTCTGGCACGAACAATCTCTTTATCACTGGCTTTGGCACTCTGTTATGCTGCCAAATTCTTCCCAACTTCATTATAATTTTAGTGTATCCTTCTGTCCTTATATTGCAGCTTGCATTGGTAGTTTCAGAAATACTGGTTTCAAGATAAACTTCTAATGTTTTTGTGATTTGATGTAGCCAAAGATGTAAAATATAAGAAAACAACTGTTGGGGTAAGGATATGGTTCAATATGACACCACAGAAATATCAGACCAGGAACAGAGTATTTTGGACTGTCAGTTGAATCTTTAAATCCCAGTGGTCCTGTAACAGGAGGAGGTTGTGAGTCAGCACCCCAACAGTGGTTGAGAGTGTTTCTAGTTAAGATTTCCATCTCAAATTAAGAGAGTTGGTAGAAAAGTGAAAAATACTGGGAAACAGTTTTTGTGGAGAGGGAGCAGCTCCTGCTGGGTCACAGGAAGAAGGAGGTAAAATCACCTTGAGCTTGTGGCTTCCCCTTCTCAGTCACAACAAGCCCAAATGATGGGGGTTTTCGCCTGCTCTTGTGGGTTCTGCTCTTGGGATCAAGAGGAGTCCATGAGCCTTTGGGTTTGATGTAGCTGAGTATTTATTGTCAGTGCAGTCTCATGTATTTAAACCAATTCTGAGCATTTTAATGTTTCTAAAATGGCAACTAATTATATAGCAGCAACTATTTTAAAACTTTGGCAATGTGTGTATTGGTTTGTGACAATAATTATGGGACAGACAATGTAACTCTGAACAGATTTCGTTAATGGCAAACATGCACATGAAATTCAGCTTTCAGTCAAACACAATTATAGGAGGCTCCACCAAAACCAAAGTTATTTCTGTAAGTATAAAAAAGAGGAAAGTTGTGGGGAATCAGACATCCTGGCTGCTAACTGAGGTCGGGGAAAATTCTTATTCAACATTTTAACTTTTTTTCTTTTTTTCTTTTTTTTTCCTTTTTTTAAAGTCTTGGGTGCATTTGGTTTTGAAAAGTGGAAAGTTTGGTTACTTGTAGCTCCCTTCCCTTGTTGCCATCTGCCAGTGTGCAAAGGGAACCTTCAGCACTGTTTTCAGACTCTGATTTTGAAATGTTAACTTTCTGTGACCCTGCAGTTTTCCTTAACACCAAAGGCTTGTTCCAGTTAAACTATTCTCAAGGGCTTTGGCTTTAGAAAGAAGATGATCTAATTCTCTTTAGAGTCAGCTGGAAGTGCAAGGGAGGCACCAAATACAGGGTACTTACACTTGGGATTATAGATGTTTGGTGAATTACATGTAATATCTAAAATGTTATATAGAAGTTAAAATCAACATGTTTTATAATAGCTTGTGTTCAAACTACTCTGTCGAAGCCTGTAGCTGAATATCCAAGGACTGATTTAAAACATTAATAGCAAATTTTAATAACTGTTCTCTATTAAATCCATATGAAAAAGCAGATTTTTAAAATCTTGGATGAAGGAAAAGGATTATTCAAATATGTGTTCTTGCAGTAACGCGTGTGTGTTCTTGTGACCCTTCCCTCCCTTAAAAAATATCTGTGCACATGCACAAAAGTAACTGTGCCCATTCTCACATGGACATGGAATTTGGGAAGTTGAAAGGTTCTCCTATATACTGTGAGATAATCTGAGTTCAGATGTCAGTTTGTCTTTTAGTCATCTCAAGGAATTAGCAGGAGAAAGGCTCTGTTGTAATTCTGTGGTCAGTGGCTGGTTTTCCCCAGTTAAAATTGCTCAGCAGTATATTTAGCAAGAGTAGTTCTTTGTTTGGCTTTTTAAAGAGATTTTCTGGAATGAGCCATGTGGGGTCTCCGAAGAGTTTTGGTGGAAGGATTGTAGCTGGAGCATTGGAAGTAATCTGGAAAAACAGAAGATGTCGTTCCCTGTGGGATTTGGCACTCTGCTTCATCGCCACGGTTCAAAGGGCACTTTCTCTGTGTAAAAGAATCTTCTAATTATCCATCTGGCCCACAGTGATGCATATTTCTTATGGCTGCATGAAACCCCCCTCAGTGTGTGGAGATCAGGACTGTACAATGCTGCTCCTTCTCCAGGGCACAAACCCTGCAGTTGCAGGGATCAGGATATAATTTGATATAATTTCATTATTGGACTACACTACATTTAAAATTTTGTTGAAGCACAAAATGTCCTGTTATTCTCCTTCCCCCCATAACGAATGAAAATTACATTTTAAAATGTTATAGAAACTGTAAGTAAAACCTTGGGAAAAAAAAAAAAAGATAGCAACCTATTTTGAACATTAAAAAGTTCCTCCCAGTTCAGTACCAGGGCTGTGTTACATACAAAGGAAGATGTTGGGATAGATGATGTTCTAAAACATCTGGTTACTGGGACAAATTGTATGCAAATTAATGCATATTTGGTTTGAAGAAACAGGCCCTAAATTCTGTTTCCTTTGTTGACAATTCTTGAGCAAAATACACTTGAGTATAATTCCTGGAATTCTTTTCTTAAAGGGAAAAAATAGTGTGAATTATGATATTCATATTTCACATAAAGTATCACCGCTTTGAGTCTCAGAGTTACTGGCCTCCAGAGTTTTGATTTATTGAAGGAGTACTGTAAGTAAAACAAGGGGATGTGGTTTCACTTGGGCTAATGTTTAAATGATGCACCATTTTTTTCTGCAGTTACTGTGAAAACAGCTACTGCCACCTCAGAGCTGTAAATGTGTCGGGATTAGAAACGATCCAAACCCAGGGTTATTTATTGAGCGTAACGTGGTTCCTGCTGCACGTTACAGGCCTGCTCTGGCCCTGAGAAGGTCTTGCCCTGTGGAAATGCTGCTTGAAAACTGCAGGTTTTGGTACATCTGGCTGTGTCTGGGCTTTCCCAGTTCCTCACTTGGCTTCCATTTGGGTGCGTTGCGGGCAGAGGCTGAATTTTGTGAGGATACCTGGGGCTCCCAGCAGACTGGAGATGGGAGAGAAACACCCATTGGGGTCTGTCCATCTGCTGAACATCTCCCATCATTCAGAATCTTCCTTTTTCATCATATTCCAATGTCTTTTTCATCAGGTTTGTCCAAGATAGTGCTGCAAAGTGCAAACCAGAGCCCGTGTGTGTACTGGGCATCTTAATCACTGGTGGGTAGCAGAGATTTTGGACTCTCTGCTACAAACTGGGATTTTGGATGCTCTTTTATAAACAGGATGCCTAAGGTAATATTTTTTTTGACCATATCATTCCCACTTGCTGCCTCAGAACTGGTTTTAGAAGTATAGTGCTTCAGTTTTGCAACAAACTCGCTGGGAATAATTTCATGAAGGTTTGTGCCCAGAGCTGCATGTGCCTCTCCACTTACTGGAGCTGCACTTCCTCATACTTTCCCATGGTTCAGGAGATAAAATCCTTAGGACTTTATCATCAGATGAATGGTCCCTTTGAACACTTTGCTGTTTCATGTATTGCCTGTCACTGCAGTATCTACTCTTGGCTTAAATGTTGGGGGAGTCAAGCCTTGACAAACCCCGTTTTTACTGTTTCGTAAGAAAAAGGTCATTCTCAGGCCTCCTCTCAGATTTGTATCCAAAGTTGTCCCAGTTCCAACCCATGAACCTCATAATTTCCTCTCCCAGTCCTCGTGGAACCACGGGGAAAGGTAAATGTCACATGTTTGATGTAGTGTGAACTTGTGTTCTGCATAGATGAGGAAGACATTTGGAAATGCTCTTCTCTGCAAATACTCAGGAGCAGTTAATGCTCAGATACTGAATCCAGGACAAAAGGAGTGTTCACCTGGGGGGGAAATCAGGGGATTTAACTTGTTCATGTCATGTTATCTTGTTATGTTGGAGCTTCTTCCAGTAATTCCTGTAATCTATACTGACTGTTGGGAACATGTCCCGTTTTTAAATCTCCCAAGCAATTATGTGATGGCTTTATCCATATCATACCATTATATTGTTTAATTCCTGGCTGTCTTCCTTCTCCAGCGTTCCTGATATGCTGCTGCTCTGCCTTGGCTCTTCACTGCTCTGGAGCACCCTACGTGTAGCTGTGCTTGTTGCCCTTTTCCTTCATGCCCATTCTTGCCTTTTCAGTCATTTGAATTGCAGGAAAAGCGTTGAGTCATTCAGCTTTCTTCAAAGAATGGTGTGGGATCTGCGAGGTAGTTTAAGAGACAAAAGAAATTGGAGAGAAAATGACACCTTTTTAAGATCTTTTTCTGAGATGGTCTGGACAGGCTCTTTTTTCTGCTTATCACTGATCTCTGCTCGTGGAAGGTGCCAATGCAAAATATTTCTTCTTTATTTATAGTAGTCTTAAATGCACAGATTGATTTAAAGGGCAATATATAATAATTAAACGGATTTTAAATTTTCAGGAGATCTTTCTTACAGTTCTGTATCCTGTAAAGTGTCAGGACCCAGTTTATGCTGGGCACACAAGGGCACCACCAGCATTGCTTTTGTGGTGTGAAAGAACCACACTGGGGTCAGTTCAGTGTAGCTGAACATTGTACAAACTGTACAAATGTTTTAAAAATTTTACTCTGATTTGACTGTCATTTTGAAACTCAGAATAACTGAGTAATTTCTTTAAATTGCTTTTTAAAGAAATATTTGTGCTCCTGCATTGCCCAGAATGTTTCACTGCAGAACAAATTGTTCAGGTAGCAGACTGTGCTGCTTCCCAGGATTGCTGGGCTGTGCTGTTTGCACATAGGATAAAGCTTTGGGAAACTAGTTCAGAGTTTTGATTCAAGGCTAAAATGTTTCTTGTTCTTGTTGTACTGATGTACCCATAAACGTTACTGATACAAAATTTAAGTGGATAAAATGTTTAAATAGAGATTCCTCTCATTTGTTTTTGGGAAGATGTTTGTGACATTTCTCATTCTCATCCAGTATTTTCTTTTCGTTCCTTGACGAAATGGTCAATCCTCTGAGGGGCTGAAAGAGCCATCAAAATGCTCTGTGTGAGCTTCAGAAAGAAAGTCTCCCCTGACTGCACGGGCTGACTCACTGCTTACAGCCCCCTCTTGACCCAGCAGAAAATCATTTAAACTAAAACTTAAAGAAGTTGGTATTGCAGAACTGATCCACCCACCTGCCCTTCCCACAGTCCCCCCCAACCACCACCCCCTTCCCTAAGAGAGGTGACCAAGCCCCAGCAGGACTGATAATCCTCACATCAGAGTCAGGAGGATTCAGGAATCTGATTATGTTCATCCTTGATGAGATATTTTCCTTCAAGGTAATTTCTGTAACAAAAAAAAACCCCAAACACAAACCCACCAAATTTTTCTTCTCATCCTCAAGGGAAGTAAATTTTTTTTTATTATTTTTATTTATTAATAATAAATTTTAAAAGATGAGGCTGGAAACTAAAATTCCAACCTCTCCCAGAGGTGGAAACTCTCAGCATTAGTAGTGATGTTGATGGAGCCTGTTGCAGCCCTTGTCCCTTGGTTCCAGGATGCCCTGTGAGCTGTGGGAGGGCACAGATCTCCCAGGAAAGGTGGGTCCCACAGAGACTGTGGCTGCTCCCCTCCCACACAGCAGGTCCCTGAGGGAGCAGCTGGCCTGGTGAACATGGCAGCTCCTGGAGATCATGAAAACATGGAATGGTTTGGGTTGGAAGGGACATTAAAGCTCATCCAGACCCAGCCCCTGCCATGGACAGGAACACCTTCCACTAGCCCAGGTTGCTCCACGCCCCGTCCAACCTGGCCTTGGACACTTCCAGGGACGGGGCAGCCACAGCTGCTCTGGGCAACCTGTGCCAGGGCCTCACCACCCTCACAGGGAAGGATTTCTTCCCAATATCCCATCTAAGCCATGGGGAGCTGTGGAGTGATGCTGCAGCCTGTGATGGGTCACAGCCGGTGGGACCCCATGGACTGTGTCCAGCTGAGCTCTGAGCAGCAGCACTGACCCCTCCCCTGCCATCTTTCTAAGATGGCTGATTAGCACAATAAAGTTAAGCCAACAGTCATTATTTCTGAGTTTTAATTTTTAACCCGAGTTTACTGCAGATTTGTGTGGCCAGCAGCTTGTCTGCATGGTTCAGTTCCATCAGCTGTTTAGTAAATATTACCTGGTGAACTCCTTCTGTGCTCTTTATCTTTCAGTCATAACAGTGTTATTACTTGAAGTGAAGCAGGATAATTGTAGTGGTTTGGGGATGTTTTGTTTTGAGAGAAAAAAAACAACAAACCTTTCACGTGGTGTTTTTCCCTGCAGTGGCAAAACTTTAAAAGGAGAAAGAAAAAAAACCTTCCTTGAAAAAGGATTACTGAATGTAAAATAGCCATAGTCCTGTTGGAGACTGTAACTGATTTATACAGGTGGCTGCTGTTGGAATTGTGTTCCCAGTGCAGGGGTGCTCCTCTGTGGGCAGGGACGTGGCAGTCCGGTGTCCGTGTGTGTGGCAGTGGGTTTTTTCCCTGTTCTTCATTGGAGATTCCTTCCGTTCCAGCTCAGATACTCTGCCCAGAGCCTGTTTGACTACATGAAGAAAATCCAGGGTGATCCCAGTGCTATGGAGGGTTTCTGTGAGACGTTGCTAAAGGTCTTTGAGGACAACCTGCGGAATGACCGGTAATGGATTTCCTCGGCTTTTTTCCCTTCAACAGCAGGTGTTGGAAGTTAGATGTGTGGCACATCAGTTTAAATCTGCCTAGATGGGGTATGTGTAGCCATGTGCATTTGCTTTAACACATCTGGGTTTTGGAACAGCATGACCTTTGGTAAAATGTATAACCAAGGCGTGATGGTAAAGCATTATGCATATTCAGGTTTTACAATCATAGAGTGGTTTGGGTTGAAAGGGACCTTAAAGCTCATCTTGTTCCACCTCCTGCCATGGACAGGGACACCTTCCACTAGCCCAGGTTGCTCCAAGCTCCACCCAACCTGGCCTTGGACACTTCCAGGGATGGGGCAGCCACAGCTTCTCTGAGCAACCTGTGCCAGGGCCTCCCCACCCTCACGGGGAAGGTTTTCTTCCTAACATCTAATCTAAACCTCCTCTCTTTCAATATGAAGCCATTCCCCCTTGTCCCAATGATATTTTATTTTCATTTTGTTTCTTCACTGTTGAAATGAAAACATGGCTGTGGTTATTTCAGTTGGTTCATTTGGTGTTGTAACTTCTGACACAGTCTATGGAATATATTGTTTATGTTCTAGAAAATAAATTAATATTTTCTGCTACTGTTAATTGTGTTTTCAGGACCCTGCAAATGTAAAGCAGGAGTGTTGTTAATTAGGTTTTTTTCCTTTTGGCTGGGAGGGAGTGTCCCTTCAGACAAGGAGGGTGGTTCAGCCAACACACACAAGTTCCTGAGCAACCCTCCTCTGTGTAAGTCGGGGTTCTAATTTAAGTATGTGTAGGTACCTGGGATGTTTCTTTCTTTGCTTCTGATTAAAAATAGTATATATCTGTATGCCAGGGAATGTTATTTACATTGTTGAATCATTTTCTTTCCTCAGGGTGTCTGTGCCTCTCCTGACAATGCTGGACCAGCTGCTGGCAAATGGCTGCTTCAACACATTCACTGAGCAAGAGAAGTAAGTTGCTGGATGTCTTTTTGGTTTATTTTCCACCATCCAACAAGCCTCTTAAATCTCACCCTGGGTGCTGCTGAGTGTTATTCTAGGTGTGGGTGCACAGGGCTCCAGGTGTGAGAGTACATTGTAATGTTTTCATTTTCCTGAAGTGGGACAGCTGAGACCCTTGAAAGGCTCTTGATAAAATCTTTGACTCTCACATCAGTTACTGTGTTCATTGTTTAACAACCAGGATATTAATCAAAGTCAATTCACATGTTTTACCAGGCATACTTGTACCAGTACCAGATCCATTCTTGCCTTTTCCAGCTTCCTAAATCCATGCCATTTGGAGTGCATTCCTTGCTGTACTGGGAGCCTTGAGCTCTGGCAGTGTCCTGGTTTGATGCTGAAGAATAGTGTGTGCCTACAAGCTGTGGCTTCCCCAGTCCCACTGCCCTGGTTAATGTGAATATCTCTGAAGAAGTTAATTAAGATTCTAATAGGAATAATAAGAAAGACACGTCCCAGCTCTTCCCCTCCCAAGTTCAGTCTTCTGGAAAGTATTTAGTTCAGGAATGGATAAGCATGAGTAAGATATTCCAATGTGAAATCATATTTTTTTGCAGATGTTTCAGAAAAGAATGATTTTAATTTCAGTAATATTAAAATCTATTCCACAAGCTCTCCCAGGCAGCATTTTGGCACATCTGCAGATATTTGCAGAATTGTAAAACGTGGATCCTATGAGCACATATCCAAGACTGGGAATCTGTTGGTTCAAGAACTGCTCACAGCAGCTAAATTTGAAAAACATTTATCATTCTTAAAGTTTTAATTGAGCCTACTCTTGTCTTGAAGTGTGGTTTTAGATAATCTTTCTTAAATTGCATTTGGCAGTCTCTGTTTGAATGGGAATTTAAAATGAGTCAAAGACAGATGGAATGAATATTACTTGTTCATTTTGTAATCATGCCAGGGATCTGGGGCTTCCACACAGGCTCCAGGCTTCCCTGTTGGGGAAGGTGATAGATTATGGATGGAAATCCCAGGTAAAGTCTTGTCTCCCCCATCAGGGGTCACTAAACAAAAAGCACATGGTGGCACCGCTGCCTTTGCTGTGTGAGTGGCTCAGACTGAACCCTGTGGTTGTGCCTTTGTGAGGCTTTGTGTAAAAGGCCTGAAATAAAATCTAGGGTGATTGGGAAGGAAAGATTTTGAAGCTGATCCTGAGGTATTTCTTCCAGTTTGGTGAGGAAACCAAAGAAGCAAATCAATAATGAAACAGCCAAGTGGATTGTTCTCATGTCAAGGGAGTGAAGTGCTGGCCTGAACTTGTTGTCATAGAGTCCTGGAAGGGCAGAGCTCAGGACACTTTTGGGGACAGCTAAAGAGGATGGAGACTTTAGTTCCTGCATGTGACAGTTTTTTGGTCACATAGGTGCCTCCTGGTGCAGAGGGGACCATGAGTGAGTTACTGTGGGGCCTTCATGGGGAGCCAGGTGACTGCTCAGGGCTCTGCTGTGCTCTCAGAGCCTGCGTGTCAGCACGTGGATGGTTGAGCCCAAAATTACATTTGTGCAGTGTTTGCATTTTGTTACTCTGGTGTATGTCCTTTGGGTGCAGTTAGGGATGGAAACACTGATCCTGGCTCTGAGAAGTACAGCACAGAATGAGTTAGAAAATTGAGACACCTCTCAGTGGCCTGAAAAGGCCACGTTGTGCCTGCAATGTCAGGTAGCTTTCAGGTAGGGTGTGCCTGATATAAGAGGGCTGAGGTACATGGTTGTCTTCTTCCTGGTGGTGTTGATTTCCCATTTAATCTTCTTCTCTTGTTTTTTACCACATTGGTCTGGGTAGAGTTTTAGCAAGGGAATTGGGATCTAGGATGTCTGGCATCAGGATTTTGCCTGAACCAGCAGCTTAACAGGCAACTGTCACATTATAAAAAGGTATCTGCAAATGCATTTTGAAGTTTCCAGTGGAAGTTGTGCACTGTCCTGGAGTTTGGTTTTCTAATAAAACATCAGCAGTCCAGAGTGGGTAATATCCAGCAGTGCTTAATTTAATCAGGATTAGGAGCTGGATCAGTGTGACCCCTGTGAGGAGCTCAGTGCTCCAGTTAAAACCAGTTGCCACAGGGTGTCACTCCTGCCCTGCACAGGCAGAACCTGCCGGGCATTTTCCTGCCTCTTCACACCCTGCAGCTCATACAGTTTGGAACATAAAGCTCAATGTTTCTGGTGTTGTTTTACAGCTGAATCTCAGTGTTTGGGAAGCTCTGTGTGGCTGGTCTGTGATCTCTGCAGGAGAACAAGTGAGCTCCTTTCTCCTCCTGTGTGGAGTGTGGGTTGTTGTTCTGCCAGAGCCCCACTGAACCTGCCAGCAAGGCTGGGAAGTGTGGGGTAAATACCTGTCCTGTAGGGTTGGAAATGAATCAGCTTTAGTGTCACTGGGGTCATCAAAAGGCTTTTGGAACCGGCTTCTGTTGTGCTTGGCTTAGTTTAAGCTGTAGTGTGAAAAGAGCAGCTCTGCCAGTCATTTTCCAGGCTTTCTTACCTGTCTTAAGGTGACAAAAACCTGTGGGTCCAGCATGAGACATTCCCCCTCCCTTGCCCTGGAGTGGTTTGTATCACTGCATGAGAAATGGCACTGGAGAACTGCAGCGGGTCGAAAGTGCATTTCTCCCAGTCAGCTTGAGGTGGTTCCTCAGTCTGTTTTGCTGTGTGCTCACAAATTGTGCCAAAATAAGAAGGGTGTGTGGGGGGCAGTAGGGCAGGTGTGAACTGGACCAAAGTGTTGGTGATGCTGCAGCATCATTCACCTGCTGCTCCCCCTGCCCCGTGTGCCCTCCCACCCCAACAGGGCAGCAATGTCATTCCTTCTCCTGGTCATAAACCCCAAACCTCCTGATCCCATTCCCTGTCTACAATCTGTGGAGCTGCACTCATGACAGTGTAGGGAGTGTTCATGGATTAGGGACTGCTGGAGGCAAAGGGCACACCTCGAAACTGAGCTCTCAGAAATATTGCTCTCAACTCACAGTGGCTGCTCTTCCAGCACAGAGGTACCTGTCAGCTCGTGCTGGTGGTGGGATAAGGACAGGGAGGACAAAGGACAGTGAGTTGAGGCTGCTGGCAAAGCTGGCACTGGTCATGACTCCTGTGGCTGCAGAGTTCTGCTGCTCCAGTGGGTGAGTGATCACCAGAGATGCTCAGGTTGCTCAGAGCCCAAATGGATTGTTGGCTCCTTAGGAGCACAGTGAGATGAGTCTAATAACCAGTGCAACATGAACAGAACAGTTTTAGAATGACAATTCAGGATCTAATGCTTTCTGGAGTAGTAATTGGCATTTCTCTTTCTCAGTGTATGTATTTTACATATTCAGCAGAAGCATTCAGGTATTCTTTCTACATTTTTTTTGTGATCTTGCAGTGCTGTAAGATGGTGTATGTCCCCATTGATCTCCAACTGCTGATTTCTATGTATTATGTGCTCCTGTGGATTTTTTTTTTTAAGCAATTCTATTACTGCTGCATAACGAGCCATAAAGCAAAGACCTGGCAGTGGCTGGTGGCTGTTCCAGGGCCACCCTGAGTGGCACTGCTGAAACCCAGTTCACCTTGAGGAGGGAAAAGCAGCACCTTCTGGCAGCACCACGTGTGCCCAGTTTACATCAATGCAGAGACTTCAGACTGATCCCTTTTCCCGAGACGCCGCCGCTGTTCCTGCTGGCACAGTGCCCACACAGGAGAAGGAATTTTCTCAATTTCCTTTACAGAGGCCAAGCTATTTGAGTCATCTGAAATCACACATAGGTTAGGTTTGGTTATTGCAAATGTGGAATTGGCAGCTGACAGAAAGGAGAGTGCATCTGTTTTAAACACAGAATGCTGCTCATGAGGTTCCATGTGTTAAATTTATTCCAGATGCTCTTGTTCCAGTTGGTCTCTTTGTTGCTCCACTTCCCAGTGATGTCTCTGTTGTTCAACTGGTTTAAATCTCACCTAATTCACTATATTGCCTGGTCTGTGCTGAGAGCCAGACATGCACTGCAGGGATTGTAATTAGCTGTCTACGCAGGGTCTTTGTGTAATTGGGGGGGGGAGGAGGAGGAATTCCATCGAGGTAAGACAGAACACACCTCAGCGTTCAGGGAGCTCTTCCCTCACTCACCCAGACAAATCCATGCCTGTGGACACACAGACTCATTCATGGTCTGTCATTCTCACCACGTGTAGGCACTTGATGGGTCCATTGTTTGTTGTTCAGTTTTTTAACCAAGTCGCCATTTGCCAGTTCCTGCAGGGATTTTGTTAAGAATTTTTTTAAAGTACTTAAAACCTGCTAACTCTTGTCAGAAAACTCTATAGAACAAGGTGCATTACCTTAACAAAACATCCTGGTACTCCTGTAAACATCTTGTTTTAAATGTTCTGCCTTTCAACAGATGACAGTACCCAGCTCTCTTTAGGAGTTTTTATCCACAGCTTTGAACGTGGTTGCAGAAAATGAATGTTACTATTTTTGCTTTCTACTTTCCATACACGATGCAGGGAGGTTTCCAAAATAATCAGCTCAGGACTAATTGTGCTCACTAGACAAATATGAAATAGTTTCTTCTTGCATCTATGGCACTTCAGCCTTGAGTGTAGCAAGTAAAAGATTAAATAATTTGAACTGAAATAAAAGCATTAGCCCCTCTTTCCTTCTTTTTAATAGATCCTTGGAATAACTAACAGTACTCGTGTTTGTACGAGTGTCTGGGAAAGGGCTGTGAGAATCACGTTTCCCAGACTGTGTGGAAAAAGAAAAGAATTTGCTAAATATATTTAAAGATGGCTCCACAGCTCGTCCACGTAATAGAACTGTGAGCCCTGTGTTTAATTACGTTGTCTGGAATCACTGAAGGAATTCGGGCTCTGAAATGGTGGAGCAGTAAAGAACAACATTCATCCCCTTTTAAGTGAAGTTTGGTTGGAGACCTCAGGGAATGACCAATGATACACAGACTAAATGACTGTTATTTGGCTATGGGATATGGTAATTCCTGGCAGAGCATTGCTGATTTTACCATGCTCTGGTGTGAACACAAGCCATGGTGAGCCAGTTCTCCTGCATGGACTGGATCCCTCTGGCTAAAAGGAGTTCACTCCTGAGCACACAGGTAGTGGCAATGTAAATAATTAATAGTAATTGCTTCCCTGCCATGTTAAAAAATGAAAGGTCCAGTAACATGGTGGCCAAACTCCCCTGTGTCCTTACCAAAGGCCTCTCAAAGCAGGATGAGCTCCTGGGGAGAAAGCACCTTTTACCCCCCAGTGTTTCTTTCCTTGCCTTGGAAAATTAATTTGGCATCTTGACAATCATTAAATGTCTTTGAAATTCTAATGAAACTTATTGCTCACCTTTTTTTCTTTCCCATTTTCAGCCATCCCTTCCCAGTGAAGTTGTTCACCCTGTGTAAAGAAGAGATCAAAAGATCCAAAGACATCCGGAAGCTTCGCTCCAGCATAGGAGTGTGAGTTAATGGAATCAATCTTCCCTCACAGAAAGTGAGGAATATTTAAATCACCAGATGTAACAGCTAGGTCTGGTTCATGTGGAATTTAAATGAAAAATGCACATGAATACATGTGAGCAAAGGTTGTGAGAGTGTCATGTACTTCTGAGTGGTTGGGGTGAAACATGATCTGATAAAATTGAACAACTTTTTAAATGTTGATACTCCTAAAGGTGCAGGGAATCATTTGCTTTTTCTTTGTAGAGAGAGCTTGACTCAGTGCCAATGACAACAAATACATAAAATTAATTGATTAGATCTTATATGTGCACTGAACATCTGAAAAATGAGTGTCTGGCTTTAGAGTAACAGCCCTCACCCAGCTCAGGCAGCAGAGAGGGCAAAACCAAAATTTCCCTGTTGGGAAGGACAGTGCTGGGTGAGGAGAGGAGGGAAAAAGAGCAGGTTCAGTGGCAGAAACTTGGCAACATCATCCCATAACAGTGTCAAGCAATGACTTTATTGGCTGTCATTTTATTTCTTTACTGGGAGTAGTTTCAGAGTGCAGGGCAGCCTGAAAGGAGCCATAGCTCATCTCTGGTTTGTCCTTCCCCCGACCTGCCCCTCCATGCCCAACCTGCCCTCTGCCCTCACTGTCCTTGGCAGAGCTTGGTTCACAGGTGGTTTTTAGCACAGGTTTTGGTGCTGCTGGCCAGGTTTAACCCCACATTTGTACCTGGCACAGCCTGGGGCAGCCCAATCACCCATCAGCACCTCCCAGACTCACCCTCAGTGTTTGCTTTCCCACAGCACTCAGAGCTGGGATTTCCTGGGGGCAGCACAGCTCCCACTCCCATCCTTTTTCCCAATATATCTTCATCCTGATCCTCAAAATGTACCTGTGCATTTATAGCACAAAATCTGGTCTTCATCATATGTTTTCTAGGTTTTGTGGCCTGATTCAATTCCAAGGAGACATGAGAGAGAAGGTTTTCTTTCAGCTGTTTCTCCTCCTTTGCCATCCCTTTCCTATAGTAAGTACTGAAGACTTTGCATATTATCCATTTGTTCTTTAAAATACAAACAAAAACTAATGTAAAGTGCATTAAAGCAGCATTCTTTTCACCAGGTATTAATGTATAGAACAACAGGTTTTATTTCTCAAGGATCTGCTACCTGCAGTGCTGGCTCCCTGCAGTGTCCCTGGCTGTGTCCCATGTGCTGCCCTTCCACCTCCGGCCCTTACTGGTTAAATTGGGAGCAAAGCAGGTGGCTCAGCCATTTCTTTGTTACAGAGCCCCCAGCACAGTGAAGATCTGTTCATAATTTAGTGCTGAAAGCTCCAGGCAGATAAATTACTGTTAGTTCTGTGATACTTCTGAGAGTAGCAACACAAGAGTAGCTCTGGTTCAAGGAAAAGAAATTTGTTCTGTTTCCATGTTGTGTGTATTTGCTCCATGAGGCATCCTGTGCTGGAGGGGCACAATGTGAGAAATGGGGAATGATCATTTCAGTTTCACATTTTATTGGTATTTTACATTACAAATGTGTTTTGTTTTTACAGATGGGCCAATTTAATTTGGCACTGCTAGTCCAGAAATAAAGCTATAATTGCTTTGCCTTTCTTTGGTTACCATCAGGCTTTTGTCAAGAAAAAAAAAATTGGTTTTGTTGGAATTTTGCTGTCTTCCAGTTAGCATCTTTCTACCTGTTGTGCTTCAGCCACCAGCCTGGCCAGCTCTGTGTGTGCCCCCCATGTCACTGCTGACCTGAGCTCTGGGAAAAGAACAGGCATATGAACTGCTCCACAACCCAGAGCAGGACAGGCTGATGCCATCTCCCAGCAGCTTTCCCAAGAGTTTTGCTGATTCTTCCCATCTCCAGACTGGGAAGTGGGTTTTATGAGCCTGCAGCAACTGAAGTTAGAGCCAGGCTTTGGCTCAGTGAGTCACCACAAGGAATGTTCCAGTTGGGCCAGGCTCACGTTTGAATTCATTCCCTGTGAGCGACAGACCTGTGGCCTTCCAGGTGGGAAATCCTGAAGGGTTTAGTGAGAAACTGTAGGAATTCCTTGAGGTGCAGACATGGAATTCCCTAAGGTGCAAACACAAGGTCCCTTCCTGCAGCAAATCCCTGTCAGAGGCAGGAGTGGACTCAGTGTCCACCGTAACATGACAGCCAGTGTGAGGGACCAGTACCAGTAACAGCTCTGGGCTCTTCCCTATGGATTCTGGATGCTTCCCTAACTCTGCCTGTGCCTCTTTCCCCACAGATCCGTAAGACCACGGCCAGCCAGGTGTACCAGATGCTGATAACCTACGGCGACGTGGTGGATCCTGCCGTCATGGACGAGGTCATGGCCATCCTCAGTGACACAAACTGGTAAGTGCAGCTGTGCCAGACAGAAATAAGAGCTGAAATAATTTCTGAACGAACAGAAGTTGATGCCTTTGAGAGCTGGTGGGGAGGAAGCTGTAAGAAATTATTCCATAGGTTCATCTATTTAATGCATTTAAAAGCGTTGCTGCAAGGAATTCCTCTGTTCTAAATTTATTCTCCCACTGAAAATGGGATGTATAAAATCACCACTAGTTAAAGCAAAATACCTATGTTTTTCTAACAGCATAAAAAGGGAGGAAATCTTGGAAGTTTTCCATGAAACAGAGACTGGGCTGTGCAAACAGTCAAACTGCAACTGCACAGACAGTTTCTTGGCATTTATGGCAGGATTTGGGGAAAGGAAGGATCTCTGCAAGCTGGAAAACAACAGAATTAGCAGAACAGCTCAAATCTCCCATGAAATGTAATTACTCAACATGCTACAAGTGTTGTATTCAAGCAAACATTTGGAATTGGAACAGTTTAGATGTTTCCCAGGCATATGATGGCATGAATTAAACAACCACTTTATAGAATGTAACTCATCTTTTTACCTTACTCTTACCTGCACTTTGGCTTCTTCCAAGGGTAGGTGAAGAGGGTCCTGTTCTCCATGAGCACAATCCACTGGAGCAGGATAGTGACTTTCAGGGCAGGGGACTGGGACAGGAGCAGGGAACCAGCATTTTGGCACTGGATTTTCCCTTTCTGCATATTTTAGCATTGAGCATTGTCATCACCTGGGCAGATTGATAAAAGGCTGCAGGGCTCGGAGATATGAGGGAATATGGATTTCTAAGGTACTATTTTAGTATATTACTTTTGCTGCCATGTTAAACATTTTGCCTTGTGCCAGACATGGGTCATGGGGCTGCTGCCTCACCCAGCACAGTTGATACAAGAGAAGAGACAGGTATATATCAAAAATATATTATTTATTTAGTCATTACATTAAATGGCATTTTGTCTTCATTGACATATCATGGAAACAAAATTATCCCAGACAAGTTCAAAGAACAAATACACCTTCAGGCTGGATCACAGATTTGGAGACTCCCTGTGACATTGTTTGACTTTTTATTTACTTTCCAGTTTATTTCTGTGTTGGCACTTAAATAACTTTATATTTGAGAAAAGAGAACTAAGTTTGTTATTGTGAGGGATGGCTGCTTCTCTTTTTCTGAATTTTCCAGTGCAAAATTAGAGCAACAGTCTCAGTTTTGAAGGATTGGTTACCAGTAATTTTGCCTGTGGTTACAATTCCTTGTTTAGCTGCACATGGAGGTTTAGGATTGTGTTTGGGCTGACTCAGTGCTCGCTTATGAAACCTGCATTTAAGAGCAGACTTGCTCAGAAATTGCATTAAGAATTTTAACAGAATTACTGGAGCAGGATGAGATGGCTGCTGTCACCAAGGGGTGGTTACAGGGCCAAAATTAGAAGTCCAGGAAAAGCAGTGGTAGTTCAGCTCTTCTTATAAGGGGTTACTACAACAAAGCAGAATATTCCCCCACAACCACTTCAGAAAAATAAATATTGTGTTTTCACTGTGTCATTTTTAGGGTGTGCCTGGTTTGTTCTGGCCTGGAGCAAGCCCTGAGTACCCTCTTGCAGTGTGGCCATTGCTCTGAGATGAAAGACAAAGCTCGTTTACTCAAAACTTAATTGTTTAATCTTGGTAGATTGAAGCTGTTTACAGAAGAAGAGATTTGAAGCAGTTGCTGAGTGTCAGAGTGAGCTGCTTGTTATCCTCAAGCTCTCTCAGTGCTAAAATAATCATTCTAAATTCTGAATTACACCAAGCATTAAGAGCAGGAAGCCAAATGAGAATTCATTTGGGGGAAGATGGTAATTACTGGGATACACACATTTTTTCCTTTTGGGATTACAGAGAGTTTATCATACAATTGTGTCATGCAGAGTTTAAACAAATTACGCTATAAATAATACATGTTGTTCAGCCACAGAAAGGTTTCCAGGAGTAAATAAGGCATGTGGTCCAAGGCATAAAAAAAGAAAGTTCAGGTTATTTTTGACTTGCCTTTTTTTTTTTTTTTTTTGCTTTTTCTCTGTGGTTTTGGCCTCTGTTTATGTGCCAAGAGTTAAATTTGTAATTAGTTGCTCATTTACAGTTGTTACTTAAGAAAACCCAAATAAATGTCCTGCCCTGGTGAGCAGGACCAGCAGCCCCCCAGCATTCCAGTTTGAGGGACAGCATTCTGCCACGTGGAAAAGAATTCTGCCTGTAGGGATTTGGGGCATTTGGGGGCTTTTTTTTAACTGACAGTTCTGGAAGAAATTATCTCATGGACATGATGCCATTTCAGAAACTTTTTTTAAAAGCCTCACAAATTTTAGGTTTGGATTTTTCTATTTCAGGCCAAAGCTTCTGGAGAGTGTAGAATGTTCTCCAAGTAGTAATGTTAGAGAATAAATTAGTGAACTTGTAGCCTAAAGGGTTGTATGAATAAGTGGTGGTTTTTTTATATAAAACTCTAAAAGAATAGTCTTGGACACTTTAGTAGCAACTGGTTACCTGTGGCAGAGCTGGTGTGTATTTATGGGTTATCTGGCTTACGATGGTACAAAAATGTTTCATTATTCTTAAAACGTGACAGAACAAAAACTCCTAGATTTTGAAATGTACACAAAAGAACATCATAATCCAGTAGTAACACGGATCATTTAAAGATGTTGTATAAATATGGGCACCTTCAGGTTTTAGTTTGTGAATTAACTGGCAACCCTTTCCCCCCCAGGGAAGCAGAACTGCCCGTGGTGAGGGAGAGACGCAACTGCCTCTGTGACCTCCTGAAAGTGCCCAAACCTCAGCTGGTGTCCAAGGTACAGGTGGGAATGTGCTCCAGAGGGTTGTTTCTTTGTGGAGGTGTCCCTGTGCACCAGGAGGGGTGTCCTGGGCCAGCAGCAGAACACGTTGAGTGGCCGAAGCTGCTGCCTTGAGCCCTTCCAGCCTTGTTCCCTGGGAGCATCCCAGGCTGGCAGTGGGACATCACAGACACCACCCAGCAGGGAGATGATGCAGCACAGATGCTCAGACACTGCTCCTCTGCCCTTCCTGGAGAAAGGAAAAAAACACAAAACCTTCCCAGTTGCAACAGCAGAATGATGACAGGAGGTGTTGTGCAGAGCACAGGATCCCAACACTGCCTGAGAGGGAGAATAGGACATAAAAGGATACATTCACAGGAAGACAGACTGTGGGTCCCCTGTCATTCCAATGCAGATAGTTTGGAATTGCCTATCTGCTCCCTGTGACCTCTCTTCTTACCCTCTCTCTCTCTGGCAGAGCTCAGCATGAGGAAGCTGCAGCCACTGGTCTGTACCTGGAGCTCGTGGCTGCAGTGCCATGGGGATGGGAGCAGGCTGTGCCATGGCATCCTGACACGCTGGAGCTCAGCAGGAGCTGAGCTGGACACTGCTGGACCGAAGAGGCAGAGCCTGTCTGAAAGCAGAGTGCAGATGTGCCACAGGAAGGCAACCAAAACCCATTGTTTGCAGTTTTTCATGTCGTTATCTGGCAGGTTCTTGTCATGCTCTGTCGCACTGACCTGTCTGTTCTGATGTCAATGATTTGTATGTCCCAACTGAACAGAGCTTGTGCTTGCTGTCCACACACTGAGTATTAAACCTGACCTGCTGCACTGCTCTCTAAAGCACTGGTTTTTCATTAAGTGGAGAAATCTGTTGTTCCTATGCCACAGTCAAACAAAAAAAAATCCAGGTTTCATTTCAGCTGAAACCTCTCTTGTACTACTCTCTATGTAACTAATTCAGGCAAATGGTTTCTGTGGTAAAGCAGCTTAAGGGATGAAGTTTTATTTTACTGAACACTAGAGGTGAATCAGTTCTTCAAGCACCTGCCAGGAATCCAGCCCATTTCTTACCCCTATAAAATGAAACTGCTCCAACACTGATCTTCAGTGGCACTCCTGTGATGGGGAGGGCAAATGCACAGGCCATGTGATATTGTAACTACCCTGTTATTTGATGGCTCTAATTAAATCCCACTCTCCCAGGGGCTGTGTGTGTTTATAGACACATCTCTGCAAATGTGATGATCGTGCTCTTTTAGTATATTAATTACAATTGACTTCCAGTCTCCAAAATTTCATTCAATCCTAGAGAAGTGCATCCCTGAGATCTGCCCAACTGCCATTCTCAATTCAGTTCTTCCTGATTGCAATCCTGTTAACTGACCTAGAAATTGTTCTCTTTCTTGCACTCCCATGAGCCACCCAACTCCACTCCCCACTGTCACTTTACCCTGAGCCTCCACCATCCTCCTCCCCCTCAGCTGTACTGCTCACACAGCCCCAAATCCAAGGATGCTCCCCTCGAATCCCAGTCCTGGCCCTGTGCAGAGCCCTTGGCAAGCAGCAGCAGCTGCTCCTGGGAGCAGGGAAAGGGTGAGAGTCCCAAGCAGTGTGTGACAAAAACCTCTCTGCTCTTCCAGAGCTTCAGGCTTTGCCTGAGGCTTTGCTGTGGTTACAGTGCTCTGGTAACCCCGCTGGTAACTTCTGGGCTGTGTTTGGTGGGTATTTAAATTAGAAGTAGAATTTAAAGTCAAACTGAGTGATGTGCAATGAGCACACAGCATTACCCGTGGTGTAAATACAATCTCCCTTAGAAAGGGGTTACTCAGCCCAAAGATTAAATTAATGGGGCACAAATTA
>JAWWLV010000046.1:8709699-8728213 GCA_035041135.1 Platyrinchus mystaceus
TTACCCGTGGTGTAAATACAATCTCCCTTAGAAAGGGGTTACTCAGCCCAAAGATTAAATTAATGGGGCACAAATTACTAAAAAATTCTAAACCCCTGAAGACTTTGGTCTTCCTGCACCCAGTAACACAGCTTCAGTCCCACTGCCTCACCTTGGGTTTAGTTAAAGTGATAATAATCCATCCCTTCCTTCAGGTTCAGCATGTCCAGGTTTGCTTCAAATCCTCCACCTGTCAAATCCTGCAAGGGGAGAACAAGAGAATTAAATCAATCAAACAAATTCATTTCAGGTTGTAACAAGTTCGGGTAACTTAGTTCTTCAGACCACAGAAGAAGGTCCAATTTGCAGAACTAAACAAATAAACCAAGACTCAGAAAATGTTTCCATTCAAAAAATTAAGTATCTGTTGAAAAGTTAATGTTCAGATCAGTCTGGGGGGATATCAGACAGCTCATCAACTCACTCCTGTGCTGCTCTGTAGCTGCTCAGCCCAGCTCTGCTCCTTTTGTTTCCTAATGCAGGCATTGGCAGAGAATGGGCCAACTTTGACAAAACAAGTGGTTTGGGTAGATTTTGAGCACTGATTAGCTTGTCTGATAAAACAAACCTTTCATCAGGCAACTGAAATACTCTGCAGAGCTAAAGGTGTTTCCTTTTGAGCCCCACTTGTGTTATCGGGACAGGAACCGGAGGAGGTTTGTTCCATGAGCAATCTCAGTGATGTCACTAAGAAAACATGGCAACTTCAGCATTTCTGAGCATTTCTGCTGGGGTCTTCCTGGAGCCCTTAATCCTACTAAGCTTCAGGAATGCCACCAAAAAAAAACCCCCAAAAACCTAATTAAAGCTGACAATACCAGAGGAGGTAGATAAAGTGATTGCTTGTGTTCTTGTGCTGGTCCAGGGCAGCAACAGTGAAGTTTAAACAATGTAGAACACCACTGTGAGTGTGTTTAGGATGGGAAGTTCCAAAACTGAATCCAAATGAAACTGTGGAATTAAAGGAGGTGGAATGCTAGACTTGGCTAGAACAATTGGATTTAAAAAAAAGTTACTCTGGGATCTTTAAATAAATGTGAGTTTAGAAATGAAGGCTTGTGTTCCATGGAGGACTCTGCATCCAATTCCCCTGGACACACTGGGAGCATGCCAAAGACATTTAATGATTATCAGCATGCCAAACTGGTCCATCTGCAGAACTTACCACTCACATCAACAGGGAATTCTCAGAAATGAAGGTCTTGATGTGACCTTTGGCCTCCACTAATGATTCCATAAACCCAAGATTCCACAAGTTAGGACACAGGGTATGGAACAGTTGTGTTTAGCTTGCTGGAAAAACAACCTGCTCTACAGAGGGGTTAAAAAAATTATATAAAAGAGCCCAGATGGTAAATGAAGTGGGAGAGTTAAACAGAAATCTTTCATTCCCAGAGCACAGGACTGAGGTGGCAGAACCAGGCAGGGCTGCACAATAACTCGTCTAACAGCAAATTTTCTGAAAACTTTGTACAATCACACTACTTTAATTACTGCAACAGAAAAATACAAATCCCTTTCATTTCCAGCCCTTGGAATCCAAGCCAAAATAGGGCACAATACAGCATTTTCTAAGCATTTTGCTTTTATCTCCAAGTGAGAGCAAACCCAGAGCACAGGCCCTTGGGTGAAGTGGTTCTGCAGCGGCTGCTCTGACCAGATAAAGCCACACTTTTATCCTCCTCAGCACAAACTTACACACACACAGCAGAATTCCAGCTCCAGCCCTTTGTAAAGCCACTATAAAATGCAAACTGAGCAAAGATCAGAGGATTCCTGCTTGTCCCAGAAGGATTTGCACTGGTACCAAAGCCTGAAGAAATAAATAAGCCAACACTGCTCCAAGGACGTGGCCAACAGAGTCACTTCTTGTAAACAACCCACTTAATAAACACATCTAATCTCCAAAATCACCCTCTTAGGGCTGCAGAGAAACATGCAGGTTTTGTCTGTATCAAAATGAAAAATAATCCCCTACCATGAACAGCAAAATAAAAGCCAGTAAAGCCCCTTAAAGGACACTTTCTTCAGAAGAAGAATGGGGATAAACTTGGGTTGGTAAAGAATAAGCAAGCAGAAAATGCTCAGTGGCCATGAGTGGAAAAATAGACTGAAATCCCAACTGAAGTCATGGAGCAGAGTTTTCAGACAAGATGTTGTATAATAGTCTCATTGTAAGGGCTTCCCAGATTAAATGTGCTTTAGAACAGGTTGCACAGATGTTTTGTCTGGGGACTTCCACCCACAATCGTACGTAGTATGAAAAATTAAATTAGTTATAATATTCCTTGCTGATCCAAGAGTTTTATCAACCAAGAGTACATGACAATGCCCTGAGGCACTTTCAGTCTGGCTTTACAACCCATAGTTATCTCAGAGTTGATGGTGAGGGTGGGAGTGGCCAAGTTAAAAGCAGGGTGTACCAGAGGAGATGGGATTCAGCTAATCCATCTCTGAACAGATCTAGGACAGTGTTAAACTGTCAGTGTTTGTGTGTAGCTGCAGGTTTTAGTTACTGTCAGAGGGTTTTTGATTAGTGTTTGCAACTGGAATGCATTTGCTATTTTGCCTTAAAGCTTCTGTGTTATCCCATACACTGTGTTACAACAGCAAAAGAACTGCTGCTTATCATCTTCTAGTTATGTTATTAGGTCAGTTAAACCAACTGAAACAGTTCAGAAGATGTTTCAGAACTGGCAGTGCCAAACAAAAAGGTTTTTAAGGTCTGATTTAAAAAAACAAAGCCTTTGCCATACATAGGGCTGCAAAGTATCAGGACTAAAGGAGAGCAGGTGGCTGAGTGCATATGTTCATTTGTGTTTATAAGGGCAAGGAAATACAACAGATCCAAGCTTCTTTACAGAAGCTGTACCTTTCCTTACTCTTAATTCTACCCAATACTGCTGATTTAAATCCCTGAAATACCCTGCACAATCAATTTGATAAAAAAGGCCATTCAATTGCATAGAAAAAGCTTCTGGGAAAAGCTGCTTTCAGTAAATAGAACCTCATCGCCCCAAGGAGCAAATCCTGCTGCTGCAGGTGAAGCACAAGGTGACACTCACCAGCTTCACACAGATGATGAAGGGCGGAGCTGCATCTCTGAAGTGACACACAGGGACCTTTGGTTTTGGTCTCTCCTGCAGGAAAAGGCAGCAGTGAGACACACAGGTGACTTGCTTGGTTTTAGGAGCTGCTAAACTCTAAGAGGGGAAAAGATTATTCTGAGGCCTGAGCAGTGCAGCTGGTCCCACCCTCACTCCTTTGACTGGCATTTCAGTGTCCCTTATTCCTGTGCCTTCACTTGTCAGTGCAATGGTGTTTCTTTGAGTGAAGTTACACATCACACAGAATTTGGAGCTTTCTGCTTCTGAAAGGAGCAAGTCCCTCCTCCACTCCTTCTTCCTTACCTTCAAATTCTACTTTCTGCCCATGCCCAAACAATTTTCTCTTTGATCTCATTGCAAGGTATTCAGATTCAATAGCCTACCCCATAAAAAATACGTTCCTTCTCTTTCTGGTTAATTTTTTGCCACTTTACGGAGCTGCATCAGTTCCTGTGCCATCAGAGAGCATCAGAGCAGGCACAAGAGCAGAGACAGAGAAAGATCTTTCCCTCCCAGTGGAAGCTGTTAAATGGCTTGTGCCCAACTGGGACTTCACCATGGATCCCAGCTGCAGAATATCCTAAGGATTCACAAGAGGTTGCAGCACAACCTTCTTTATGACTGATCTGAGAGGAGGGATACATCTTAGGAAGACAAATGCCCAGGATCTGTATCACTCATACTGACACTGGCAGGGAGGGAGTCCTTAGCATTGCAGGTCAAAGTCCTGATTCCCAATTTCTTTCATGCAGCACAAAGCACTCCCTGACTTCCCAGTGCAGAACCTGACTGGACAGTTGCTCCAGGCTAAGCAAAAGCTGTACCTGAGGAGGGCTTCTCCTGCCCCTCCACCCCTCCCTCAGTCCTGCTCCCATCCCATTATAAGGATCTTGCAACCTCAGGGTAATTTGATTCACAAGATAACTTGCTCAAAAACTTTTTGAGGGTTCCTTTCCCTTTTATCCACCATAAACCAAATTCTACTCCCACTTAAAAGAAAAACCTATCAGTGAAGATTGTTTTACCCACCCTCAGAATCTGTGCAGAGTATAGATTTTTGGCTTTCTGAACTGACTTGAGTGAGTGTAAGGCCCATAGCTGTGGCTCTAGTTTGGACTCCAGTGTCAATCCCCAGCCCTCCAGTCTTCTCTCACAGCCTCCTTACCAAAATGAGTTGCTACAGAACATTTAAAATCAGTTAAATACTCCATCACTTTTCCCAGGACACTCCAGGTCACAGTAAGGAACACAAGAGTGGTTATAACTCACCTCAGATTCCTCATAAGTGTAGAATCCTTTTGTTATTTTCTTTTCATCAACATCACAAAACGCAATTACCTGGAACACAGGAACAGAGCATTTCAGTAGCAGGATTTCACCTGTAGTGTAACCATGTAAGGAATGCTGCTGGCATGGGAGGGACACAGGGATAGGGCAACACGCCCTGGGCCTCCTGCAGAGCTTAAACATTTATTAAATCCTCTCTGGGAGTACCTTAAGGAGTTGGGCAAACTCTGCAGTTGTTTATGAGCACATTCTGTTTTCAGGAGCATGAGGACAGGTGATCAAAGCCACTGACTGTTTAAGAGAACGTCTGTGAGAACACCAACCTCATCCTCAGTGACATGCTGAGAAACCTAAAACCAGAGACCAATCTCCACATTTTGGCACTCCCACTAAATATCCAATATAATACAAACCTTCTTTTATATAATAAAGTAGAATAGAATGTACCACCAGACACCCCAGGACAGCAGTGCTGCACAGTTGCTTTGGGTGCTCTGGCAATACCAACCTCAATTCTAGGGCATAACGCACCAAGTTTGGGAATTCCTATGGTTATGGACTCGTATTTTTCAGCTGAAAAATTCAGCAGATTTGGTGTTTAAACACATATAATTACTGCTTCATTTTGGTTATTCTTACTGGAATTATGGAAGCATTATTTGCAGCCCAAGGTGCCAAATATTTCAGATGGTGTTTTATTTGCATTCCTCATAAATATGCAGACAGAATAAATGCCTGCCATCCAAAATACACAGTGGCCTTATTTTTGAGCCATTAGGTTGCCAGGAACATTTTGGAAGACTTTTTAAAATAAACATAGCTGTGTTTTCCTCTGCCTCCCATTGGGTCTATTCAGATGATCTACACGGAGCTCTTATGCTGAAGCAGAACATTTGAGATAGTTGAGGTCTTACAGAAATCAATTATTCTGGTGAAAGCTGGATAGCAGCTTTCATATCTTTTTAATTGCTCCATTAAAAATTGATTAACAACACTTACTGCTGAGAAAATTTGAA
The DNA here is from genome assembly GCA_035041135.1 of Platyrinchus mystaceus. Taxonomy (NCBI): domain Eukaryota; kingdom Metazoa; phylum Chordata; class Aves; order Passeriformes; family Tyrannidae; genus Platyrinchus; species Platyrinchus mystaceus. Next base: position 8,715,149 of record JAWWLV010000046.1, read on the forward strand.
AAGCCAAACAGCTGTTTATTAATTTATTAAGTTAGAGAAGGGTGCAAAAGCCTGGCCTGTTTTCCGTGTCCAAAATCTCTCTCACACATTTTCTTCCTGTGATTAAGATGGTTTTCTTTTACCTAAAGTGACCTCATTCTGTTTGTGCAGAGGGAAACACTGGGTTTTTTTTGATATCACTTCCCTCATTAAATATCAATGGAAGAGAATGCAAACAAAAGTATCAAGGGATTACAAATAGGGCTGCAAACCACCACTGTATCTGGAAAATGAGCTGATTAACTGGAGGAGGTGGGCAGGGATGGTCCCTGGAACCACTTAGAGGGAGACATTCAGACCTGGAAAATGGGCTGCTTGAGAACAGGCACAAAAATAAATAAAGATCAGAACATTAAGGAAAGGAAACATTAAATGTTCATGGTGGAGCTTTGTGACCAAAGGAATCCCATCACAGGCCAGCAGATCCAGACTTGTGCTCTGGATGATCCTGGTGCAGGGATTGCACTGAGGACACTTAACACCCCTGTTTCAGGCATTATAATGGAAATAAAAAGAAAAGAGGGAATTCAGGGCAAACCTAGGAAATGACTGGACACTGTCCCAGATGTTTGTGGCTGGTGCAGCTGCGTTAGACAGCAACACACACAGGCAGCTCCTTCAAGCACAGACTAAGAACCAGGGGCACTTTTTTTCCCCTCTTAACCACAAATTAACACACTTCACATCCCTGGCCCTATTTCCTTGCTCACTGTGATGCTTTACTGGAGTTGAAAAATCAGGTGGTGTGACCTGAGCACAGTAAGCTACATCCCAAGTTTTCCTTTACCCATCTTATTTACATGTGTACATAAACACACGGATGTAAATCTGTGTGTCCATGAAGGGAAGCAAGTAGAGGCCACTGAAAAGAGGTTACCTAGCTGTTTTCTCTTCATTCTGTGTTAAGGACCTTTAAAATTCTCCAATATTCTTCAAATCTCACTTTCATCACTAGTGTTTTACTGTCCTAGAAGCTGTGATCATAATAAAATTTAGCAGGGTGTGCCTTCACTGACAACCCAACAGAGTTCTAGGAATGAACACTGTCCAATACGTTGACTTATCTCCCAATAATTAAAGCTATTTTGGCAGCTGCTTATGCTCCTATACATATTAAAAACCAAAAAAAAACCACACCAAAACTCGTGACACAAGGTAAAGTGAGATTCTGTCTACACTTCACTGCCAGTAACTGGGAACTCAGCTGTAAGATCTGTGCTGGGAAGTGTCACAGTGCTCAACTCCAATGTGTTGTAACAGTTAACAGAAACCCTGACTGGTGCCCAGACTTTTTCTCTACATGAATTAATAATTCCTTCCCAATATCCAATCTAAATCCACTCTCTGTCAGTTTAAAACCTTTTCCCCTTGCCCTGTCACTACATGCCCTTGTATGTACATACTCTCTCTCCAAAGACAGTTCTTGTGTCACTAAATTGCCAGTAATCATAATCCTTCCTCTCACCCTGGGCCACAACTCAAAGTGCCAAGTGTCTTTTCCATCCTGACTCCCCAGCCCCCAGAACATCCCACACATGAAACTGGGAAGAGCAGATCCAAGAAAAAAAGATAAGACAGGTGAGTCTGTGACAAATTTATCTTGGAAAATGGAAACAACTCGAACCCTTTTCTGAGTTACCACTGAGGTAACTCCCTCTGTAATTCTCAATGGACTCAGCCAGCTTAAAATCTGATATTTACAGTAGTGTAAAAACAGGTCAGACTTGAATGGGCAATTTTTCTGCCAGGCAGCTCACCATGTGGGTGGCCAAAATCTAAGTCAACTGTTTTTCTGACACACACTATTTATTTTCCAATTAAAGCAAAGCCATGTCTGGAGTCTAAATACAGGACTTAGGCACAGTTGTTTATCCTATAAGGAGAAATCAGGACATCAGGCTTATGTGAGTTATTTACTTTATCAGGATAAACCCAGAGTTACCTATTTATTTTCCTGCATTAATGGGCTTCTTTCTTGTAGCTTTTATGATGACCATCTATCCATACATGAACTCCTGTCTCCCTGGGAGGAACCAATGAATTATAAAGCCATAAAACAGTCTCAGTTTGCTGTTTTTCTTCCCTCTTTTTAGCAAAATGACTCTTTGGCAGTGCCTCTGACAGTGTGACACCATATAAGCTTACAGAGTCCTCCTATCACACTTCAGTTTTAGCAAAATATATAAATTATTACATATTTTTGTTTTGAACATTACTTCTATGAAAATCTGTACAATTCCAGAACAAAGGAAAAAGACTGCTAATTCAGCTCAAAACTGGAGGACACAGCTGGGTATCTGTTATAGACAAGTTATGGAATTACTGTAATTTGTATAAATATGGATTGCAACATCCATTAACAATGGTGTAAGGGAAAAAGAAGACATAGTTTTCTCCCTCATAGAGAAAGTTTACATAGCTCCACAGATAAGATATTTACTCAAAAACAATCTCTGCTGGGGGAAGACACGTTTGAGGAAGATAAAAGCCCTTCTCTGGCTGGATCTGCCTCATAAACACAGAGGGACACCCAGGCTGGGCCATCAGACCTCCCTGGGGAAAGGGAGATTAATGGGCAGCAGATTGATCCTCTTCCAAATGTTCAACCAAGGAAGTCTCAGAAGGACCAGGAATGTCACTAGGAATGACAGCAGAGTGGGCTTGGGGTGTGACTACCTGCCTGTTTGAGCTCTGCTATGACTACACAACAATTAATTGTTTCCTAAGTGACTTGTTTTACTGCAGGGAGTGTTTCCTTTCCTACATTTCCCGTTCCACTCAGATTTCCTAATGGAAAAATTGAAAGATTTCATCAGCTCAGTGATGTCCTTTTATGGTGAATGATCTTCATAGGATTTTACTCCCTCACCTTATTTTCACCTGTGGTTTGCTTTAGGTCTGTAACCATCACTGACAGGAAGCAAGAATACAGAATTACAGCACATCCTCAAGGTCTGCTTGAGCTGGAAGGATCCCAGAGGCAAGTTTTACATAGGAGAGTGAATAACAGAGTAGAACATGGTAGAAAAACTGGAAAACCCTTTCAATAAATGGTCACCTGTTCACTGCCTCCTCTCCCTCCTCCTTCCTTCAGCTGCTCTCATAAAAGCCACCTTCAAAGAGACAACCTGCAAACTCTTCAAAATCCCACAGGCAGATCTTCCGTACTCCTTTCTCTCCATATCTCACACAATCCTCCATCTGTTTTAAACTTCTAGTGACCCTGTTAATTCTCCTATTTATAATTCTTCCATTCCAGCTTGCAGAAAGCCTCGGAAGCACGTTAATATACATCTCTGCACAAGGGAAATCAATTCTGGCCATTCATGTCAAAACAAAGTAACTGAAAGCATTACAATGCAAGTTTAAATAGATACAGCAAATGGCAAACAGAACGAGAGACAGGCAGAGGCATAAACATCTCCTGGTGTGTGTGCCACAAACAGAAACCAGCAAACAACTCTGTGTCACAAGCTGAGTGATTTGCTGTATCAGGAGTTGCTTTTTTTTCACCTCTTCAGAACTGCAGCAGGACAGAAGCTGTGGGTTATCTTTAAATCCCAAGCATGCATTTCAACACTACTCCATAGTGCAGCATAGTGCAGCATCTTCCCCCTCTGCACATAATCCATAGCAAAGTCACTCAGGAGAATTTTAATACCAGAACCCAGCATGCAAAATAAGCTGCTGAACACTGGAGACACAGAATTTCCCTTGTTCCATACAACGTACACCTGCATTTATAGGGGGGAATCTTGTTGCCAATGTCTCATCTCTCTAGAGCAGGTTCCTCCTACCTGATTAATGCCAGGAACGTTTCAGGTGTGAAACCTCTGTGCTGGCAAAACAGAGGCTGCCAAAAGCACATCTTCTCAAGTGGAAGGAGCAGGGAGTTTTCCTGGCCATATTTCACCATGAACTATTTACTCTAGTCCAAAATGAAGCCTCTATTTTACCTCACATCATTTCAAGATGCTTTATACCTGGATTTAACCGAATCTTTCACATTTCATCTCTGTCTCTCCCTGTTCTGGAGGCTTTTAACTCACTTTCACGTTGCCATTCTACTTCTCACTCCACAGTCAAGGTGGGTGTGATATTCTTCTGTGTTTCTTTTCTTTTACACGTCCCCACTCCACTCTCCTGCTGCCATTCATGTACTTTTAGAGTGCTTAAAAGGCTACAAAACTTAGACATTCCTTGGTTCTGTGGAGGATCAGAGCTGAATCACATGGTTTGGTGATGCTGCTCTTGGAAAAAGGTGAAGAGAAACCAAGGAATGATTTTAAGTGGTCACTGAACCAGGAAAAAGGGCCTTCAAAGTACTTTCTGGAGCTTTTGACTTTGCCACCAGCAGACAGTGTTGTCATAGAGAACCTTCAGGGCCTGGCTGTGTAAAGCACTGTTTCCAGGCCACTAATTAGTTGGTGCTTATTTCATCCTTTCCCCTGCTTTTTTTTGTGAGCCATTTGAGCCCTATTTTCAGCCCTCGGAAATGACACAAACTGTTAACTGCTGAAGTTCTCTTTTAGCTGAAGTCTGATGGAGAATAAAAGAGCAGACAAGACAGCTCAGAAACCCTCCAGGCACATGTAGCATCCCAAAAAACATTTGGTTTCCATCTTCAGCTGCAAATTATAGACACGACGGATGTGTTTTAAACAAAAAAAGGTCTGTTTGACTTCATTCTTGCAGAAATGCTAATACTGAACCACTGTCAGTGGTGTGAATCAAGAAGGAAACAGCCAGGAAGCAGAATTTCCCTAAGAATACTGAGATCATGGTAATTAATTCATAAAAAATCCCTACTAGTGCAATAATTTTTTTCGTGTGTTGCTGTTTAGCAAAAATACTGAGCCTTGGATTTTTGCCTGAGCGTTTTGGAGACAAAGCATCATTTTAATATTCACCATACAGATGGCTGAAGGAAAAGAGGGAATTGCTGAGGTGTCCTTTTGTCTTTTAACAGAACCATAATTCAAATTCACACTGTTTTCCAAACAGACTAAAGCAATAATTTGTTACTGAGTATGAACATACCCAGACCGCTGCTTCCTGGAATTGCCTAAATTTTGTTTTCTAAGAAACAATGCTGTCTGGCATGAAACAGAGCTGTGCTTTTCAAACATCCCACAAAGGCCTAGTCAGCACAAGAAATGCAATTGTTTTGTTTATCAGCTTCTAAAAATACTAGAAACATTCCATTTTTTGAAAAAGATGTTGGTTTTTTTTTACACACCCTAAGCTTGACAGTTCAAACTAATTAATCCTCTTCCTGAAAATTTAGTAGAGTTTAGGTTTGAGGTATTTTTTTCAGAATTACAAAGTGACACAAGCTGTATGTAATAGATTGGGGGGGGGGGGGGTGTATTATAAATCCTCAGAGTATGTGTCCCAAATTTTCTACAGGTACTTAGTGCCAATTGAGAAAACACCCTGCTGTGACTCCACAGTCCAACCAAAGTCAGGTTCAGGACATCTAATGAAATCCTGAATCTCAATAAAAGGATGCAGCAACAGTCAAACAGAGCACAGGTGACATTGTCAAGAGCCTAAACTGACTTTAATTATAAAACCAACTAACATTAAGTTCAGACAGGTAAATTAAATAAATTTAGTTAAACTTTACAGCTAATTTTGGCAATTTTACCTGCATTTCAAAGGGTGCTGGACCTTTAAGATGACACTGTTTTACACAATGGACCTTCAAGAGGAGAAAATGGTAATTGTATGGATTAAATAAATCATATTTTGCCCTAAGGGACTTTGGAATTGTATTTTAAAGGTGTCAATTTCACATAATTGATGAATTCATATCCCAGGCCCTCCACTTACAAGGCAACATGAGATGCAAAGTAGATGCAAAGTGATACTGAATCTCCACTGTTCTCATAATTAACAGAATATATGAAAGCTTAAATCTTGTTAAGGTGGTCTTGAAAGGGTGAGACAGGAAAAGTATTTTATTGGTTTTAGGGCTGGAAAGGATGAAGCAACAACTATTTAAAACCTTTGTTCATATGGGATTTTAGAGTCTTTGGCAAGAGTTGCAGATTAGTCACAAAATACCTGAAGGATTTTTGAGGGAAAGTAGAACATGGAGTTTCTCTACCGACCTTTTTACTGTTATTAATTGAGAATAAAATTAAAACTGCCACCAATTACCTACTGCAAATTATATGCTTTTATTTCCTGAAACTCCAGCAGCATAACCCTTTGATTAGCTTTTGGAGAAGTGAGATGTTTTCACTACTTACAGCCCTTTGCCAGTGACTTACACGAAACATGAGGATGTCATTTAAGTGTCGGTTCTGACCGAGCTGCACAGACTTGGGATCTCACTTTTGGAAAAGCCAGGAATGTACAACGGCAATCACAATGAGCCTGAACAGACACATAAAAATAGTGCTTTAATCACTACAGGGAACAATAATTTAATCAGAAATTAGTCTCTGCTCTCACTTAGGATGACACAAGTCCTTTTCTGAAGCTATTTATCTTTGCTGGTTATTGAGAAAACCTCTTAATACTTCAGATAACACGTCAGACTGAGGGGGTGAAGTCTGATTACTCTGCATAAGGTATAAAGGATCACTGTGCCTGCATTTTAGCAGTAGTTTTCTGCAGTACATGTGCAAAATGAGTCACACTTGGCACATGCAACTGCATCTGGCATGTACTAAACGTGTCTGGTGTAGCATTCAGTAACTCATGGGTTAATGCTCAGTGCAATATTTCAGTATCAACCCAAACCATTCTGGAATACGTGTAGTTGTAACCTTGACAGAAGCAAAACAGCATCAGGGCCCAGAGCTCTGCCAAAGCAAACGTTATGGAAAGGTCAGCTGGAAGGAAGGCCGGGATGCAGCTAATTGGAACCACACTGCCCGTGCTGGTGTGCAGGGAGTGGAGGTTGTTCCCTCCTGGAGGAGAGCTGAGCTTGGGTTCTTTGGCAGGAAAGTGGCAAAACCCCCAGCAATATTATTTTTCTCTTGCCCTTTTTATCATCTCTGCTGTGACATCCTCGAGTGTTTGTGGGATGTGAAGTCCTGAATGGGTCACCTACAGATGTAACCCAAACACAATGCCAAACCCCAGCATCCATCTCCATTTTGGCTTGGTACAAAAAAGGCCAGAAAAACAAAACAAAAACCCAACACCCAAGGTGGTGGAACACTACTAGAAAACCAACATGGTCTATTTTTACTGTAACATCTCAAAAATCTGCTAGACCAGCTCCCATCTCTTCCCTTGCAGTTTATTTTCTAATTCTCCTAATTTTGCAGACAGAGAAGTGCAATTGTTTGTTGCAGGTCAGTCAGTGGAATTCAAAGTGCTCAGCAAAATACTAACAAAAGATTACATTTTCATCAACCCCCCAAAATCACACTGCACTGCATGATCAAGGTAACCCCTTGAATGGACAGGTCTGCCCTCTTTGAAAGAAGAAACAGATTGGAGACACAGCATTTAATCTCCTTTCTTCCTATAGTTCACCCCCTGCCATGTGATGGCAATGACTGAGGGACGGCTTTGGAATGGCATTGGAATATCAAGCCAGAAATTCAGGTCAATTTTTGCTTTGCACATTGACTGTCTGAGTGTCTCCTGTGTCTATTCAGTAATTTTAACTATGTGTATACAAATGTCTTCTATTTTTTTTTCAGATGTGTGTGGTCTCAGGGCCACCACATTAATCAGGTTTATATATATATTTGTCATTTTGTCTTCCCATCCATATTCTTAAGAAAAGAAAAACACATCCAGCCATAAAATGAATGTTCTGTGGCTCTTTATAAGAAACAGCCATTTGACATTAGCCCTACAGCCTTTATCTAACAAAAAGTTATTGCACACTAGAAAATGCTATAAAAATAAGGTATTTGGAGTCTCAGACAAATCTGTCCTGAGAAATGTCTGCCATTGCCAAATGTAAGCAACCTCCACATTTTCAATTGACTGTAAATTGGACAGTCATGTGCAACAGTTTCCACTTGCCTGTTCACCCCACTCCTCACCCCTATTTTTGGCAATCCATCTTTCCAAAGGGAGTCACAGCACAACTGCTCACAGGGCCAACCAGACTGATCAACACCCCACAGGGACCTGTCCAGCATCCACTTTGGAAGTGGGAAATATGCATGAATGATCCTGGACAAGACAGTTTAGCATCACACCATCCAAATAAAGAGTTACACTATATAGCTGTGTCTGGTCTGTATAAGCCAGTACTCGGGGTGAGCAGAGTATCTCACCTCCTACTACACTCAGTTATCAGCACGTTGCTCTCCATACACACCATAAGCTCTAAATAAAGTAACATGGCATTTTAAAACATCACCTGGAATATTGACAATTGCCCCAATTTATATTAATCATCGACTAGTACTTCTGTGGACAAAATATCTGGTGAGACATTGGCTACATTACGTCAGAAGTGGCACAGGAAAGAGAAGAAGTGGTTTTGTACATTTTTTACCCACTTATTAGCTCACCTTTTTCCTATTAGCTGGTGACAAACTTCTGTAGAGCTTCTTGCCTTGCTTGCCAGCATTCCAAATGGTGAACGATGTCCACGAGCTCAGGACTCTGTTCTCAAGGAATCTGACTCGGTGGTTCCAGATGGTTCCCCTGGAGAGTCAGAAAAAGGATGGATTTTGACCTGTGAAGCTTTTAGAGTTATTATATATTATATAATAATATTATATATATATTATTATACATAAAATAAATATAATATTATATATTATTACCCTATATGCATACACTCCCCTACATGTAAACGTGACCAAAGTGATTCACATAATACAAAAAAAATCACATCAAATCACTATTTATTATTAGTGATTTAATTGTAAAAGTTTCAAAGTATTATTCTGCAGTGACACAAATGTGACTGTGCCTTTATTTGAAGACGACTTTCATAAGAAACTGCATTTCTAGGAAAAAAGAGCAGTGGAAATGTTTTATTTTTCTTTTTTTGAATAATGGGGTATGGCTCATAAAACTTCTTAAAACATGCTTTAGGGATAAAAAAAAAAAAAGCAAGCTGGCAGATGTCTGTGTCCAATTACACCTTCATGTCTTCATCTTTGGAATAAGTTCCACAAGATAATTTAAGCCAAGTGGTTGAGGTAAACAACTGTGACAGTAATACCAAATGATGAACCACATGGTTCTGGGGCAGCCAACAGCTTTAAACACTGAAGGCCCACTGAGAGCTTCAATAAGTTCAAGGCAGGTTCTCAAAGAGAAGACAACGTCAAGGAAAGCAGTTTGTTTTCCTCCCAGTTGGCAAATTCACTTTGACAACTACAGCATTTTCCACGTGTGTGTGTGTGTGTGTGCTCCACCCTATAGGGTAACATCTAAGGCTGCATCATTTACAATGGATTAAAGGCAACTGCCTGCTGTTAGAAACATCTGCTTTCTGTCCAGGGCTCATTTAATATTCATTAACTAATAACTTATCTCAGACATAACAAATACTTTTCTTGACAGAACACATTGATTTCCTCAATTTATGGCTTGACACATGAATTTTCCTAACCTACATGTCCTGAAGGAGGCACCTTGAATTGAAACTTTCTTTCAAAGGAAATTCTGATGAACACCTAATTGTGCCTCCTTTCTAAAGGCATTTCTTTGAATGGGTTTTTCCATTTGCTTATTTCTCCCATTCCATCACAGCCCCAAGCTATGGTTTGAAAACCCTCATAATACTCAGGCAAATGGACTCTTGCTGGGATTGTTCCTTAGATCCAGCACTTCACTTTAGCAAAGCCAAATCCTGCTTTGCACTTCATCATCGACCCTGGTGTGATGACTTGGAAAGGACTTCCTGCACAAATAAATGTACCCAAGCACAACAGCTACTCCATATAAAAACTCCCCCCGATTTGGAGGATGACGATTGTGCACCAGCATTTCAACTAATGGAGGGAAAAAATTCTTGGATTTGATCACAAATCTCTTCTAATGCAACCACAAACTGCATTCCTGTTTGAACTGCTGCTGGCATCCTTTGACACTTGCCTTTTTCCATGTTCATTAGAGCATAATATATTCCCAGAAGGAAAGTTAAAGGAACAAAATATGAAGGTCAAGTATTTTTCCAGGATCGCTTTACTAGACATTTTAGAGCTTCTGCTCGCTTCTAAAAGGGAAGATTATTGCTTTGCACGTAAATGGAAGTTTTAAAAGTGATTTTCCTTTGAAATGTGACTTCAGAAGGATAACACTCTATTACATTCCAGAGGTATTTCAGAACCTGTTCTGTTGGCTTGAGTGACACCGGCAAGTTTCTTTTCCACTTGAGTTTGCAACGTTAAGAAAGCAAAATTACAAACCAGGCAACCTTACAAGGCATAAATAGAATTATCAACCAATTTCTAGTTGCAATGCAAACACTGCAATCCACGTCCAGGCACACAGAAAATGTTTCTAATTGTCATGGAGATCCCAGCACAGCAGTATTGGCTCTTCCAGACAGTATTTGCTGTCCAGGTGATGGAAGCCTCTATGCCACAAAAGTCCCTACACAGGTAAAACTCATATCTCATTGTTGATAGAAGATTTCAGACTGAAGCACATTTACTGGCCCCATCTTACTTATGAATGTTATTTTAAGAAGTGCAAGTGGTTAAAGCATGTAGGGGAACTGCACTCAGAAATAAAAGGACATAAAAGTTATCAAACTCCAAATTAATTGGAGCGTTGTTCAAACATAAGAATATTGTCAGACGACTTCATTTAAGCACCAATCAACAGCTTTCTTAAACACCTATTTTGGGGTGTGAAAATGAAACCAATGTGCACAGCAGTTGTTTTTGCTTGCATCACTGTGATTGCATTCTAATGACAAAGCTCACAGAAAAGAACTTACAACACACCCATACTGTGTGTACTCTTCTCCATTGAAAAAATCAAGTTATATTGAACACTTTGCAGCCTAAACTTAACCCTGAAATATTTTAACAGGGCCAGGAGAGATAAATACAGGACGGGGGGGAGAATTTGTGACTGAACTTTAGAGTGACACTCACAGACTTCACCTTTGTTTTCACCATCTCACACGTGGAAGCAAGAGATGCTATGGGGGTGTCAAGGGAGAGTTTCGGTTCCCCCCTGCCTCAGGTTTCCAGTTCACCTAATTTGCCACATTTTTTGATGTTTCCAGAACAGATAACTGGGATTCCTGCCTGGAGGGATAAGGGAATGCCATTTTCCCATCCTTTATGAGCCAGTGCAGGTGCACCAGACAGGAGCTGCAGCAACGTGCAAAGGATGATTAAAGCAAACGCCTGAAACGATCCAGGAGTTGTACAAACCACTGCTGGGAGAGGATTCTCACAGCTATTTTCAGATTATGCATTATTACATATTCATAGCCACCAGCAACACCTAGGAGGTATCATTACTCCACATCACCCCAAATCAAGGCTGCTTTTCCTTTAGGAGCATTTCCAAGCCTGTACTCATTCACAAGATTCTCCTCAGCCAGGAGGTGGAATAAAATTCTTCTCACTGTTCAAGTTTGCTCCCATATCCTAATACCCTATGTCCCTAATTCTTGAAATACATTATTTTCCCTGTTTCTTTCATTTTCTTGTCACATCTTCACAAAAGAAATGTTAGAAGTATGCATTTTTCCATTTGGAAAGCCACTTGAGGCTTACATAATTTTCCTATGCTCTCACTTGCTGTGGCCCCTCAATACTCATCAGTTATGTTGTCTGGAAGGAAGAAGAGGAACCGAATTTCTTCAGGAGTGAAATGAGGGTATTCATGCAGTGGGTGAGAATGACTACGCCGTGTGTTCCTCAGCCCCAAATAGTTATTACCCAACTATCCACCCAAGTAATGCAACAATGGAGCTCTGTTAGAATGTGTGGTGACCTCCTGACTGAATACAGGAGTCAAGAAACATCTGCTCCACTCCTATTTTGAAATGAAAGATAATGTGACAATAAAAGCAATATGATTTAATGTCTGAGCTCAGTCAAACCTCACCATATTGTTTGAGTGCCTTTCCCCTCCTTCCCCCAGTGAGGCTACATAAGTGAATCAACAGAGCAAGGACAGATGTACAAGTACTTGAGAAATGCAGAAATACAAGCCTGATATCCTGAACAGTACTGGAATTTTAGGCATTGATTGCCATCCCCAGTAACACTATAGATCCATAAATCTGACCTTCTCTCTATACACTGGCCCCCACACTGCTCAGGTGACACCAGGCAGGAAGAGGAGCTGCCCAAAGTGAACAGAGCCTCTTCCAGTGGCTTTTTATTGATGGCAGGATAAGAGAGTTCTGGATTATAGGTGAATCCCACCTGATTGATAAACCAGAGGTGGAAGAACAGAGAACTTTTTAATCACAGTGAGAGCTGGAAGAACAGATTCCTTACAGCCATTCTTGCACACAGAATTCAAGGTCCTTACAATCCACAGGAAATTCAGAAATAAATCCCATTTGAACCTTGGCCATGCTGGTGAATAAACTGATATTTTTTTGTCATTGTTGTTCTGTTGAACTTCACGTGAACTTATTAATTGCTGGACTATATCGTCCCACTGAGTTATTACATTTACACTGTTAATAGGTTCTATTAATGTCTGAGTTCATCCTCAGGTCATGGGTGATTAGCTGAGGCATGGTTTGCATTGTGGCCTATTTTTCATGAAAGGCTTATTAAGAAAGAAGAGACTATCAATGTTAATGGCATTTACTTTTCAAGAATCTAATGAGGTCATTAGTTTCCATGTTTAATTGAAGTGCCAAATGCAAGCATGGAAGATAAAAATGCAGTTGACCTCATCTTTATTTCAGTTGTACAGGAATATGTTACACTATTCCTCTCTCCTGCCTATTTTTGGATGTGTCTGTTTCCTTAGGAAATGAAGGAAGCATTCCTGTGCTCATCCCTGACAGAGACCCAGAGCACCTCTGGAACAGCCAAATGTTTTAGACCAAGTGCCTGCTCTCCTTTGCTCAGATGACACTGGAAGCTTCCAATGCTTGAA
>JAWWLV010000046.1:8737989-8773149 GCA_035041135.1 Platyrinchus mystaceus
TTCAAATTCACCAATGACACTAAAGGTTAACAAGGCCAATGAGAGACTTTCAAGTTATCTCTTAGAACATTCCTAAAGTAGAGATAAGACTGAGGCAGCCCGGGAAGAAGAAGGTACCTTTGTAAAAAATAATTACTAAGCTATCTTGGCCACATGTTCACTTTAACATTAAAAACCTCTGTTTCCCACAGCTTGTGACCACTTCCATTGTATTATCTCAGTCTCAGCACACCACCAGAGCTGTCTAAAATTCTCTACTTCTCAGTACTCCTGCTTGAATTAGTATTTATCAGACATTGCACCTCTATCATTTTAGTTAATTAGTGCATAAAACAAACCTGTCAAGTTCTTAGAAACCATTCATGAAGATCTTATTTAGGACTGTGCTTGGCCATTGTCACAGTGATTACCTAAAAGGCCTACATTCCCAACAACTGCAGATCCTCACCAGAAGTAACTTCATTTCTAAAAAAATGTAAATATTTTTAAAAATCTGTTTGACTTAAAACCTGGATGGCTGGAGAGATAAGTACCTATCTATCAGGAATAAAAAAGGATTGCACCATAGCCTATCTATTTGTATTTTATCAGTCCACCCATACTGTTACCATAAACAACACATCACAATTTCTTCCGAGGAAGAATTACCCTCCACTTGTTCTAAGCACTGAAATATGAACAACAGGTGTTTGGATTCCATTTCGAATGAGAAATGCAGCTTTTTGGCACTGAAACAGTTTAGCAAACGCAGAAGGCCGAAACATGGAGATTTGTTGGCCTGTTGCTGTGTTTACTTGCAGCAACAAGACACTTGCAGGTCTCACTGTTAAATACCAACTCCAAAATGGAGATGGGAGTGATCAGATAAATAAGGTGGTTCAGGTCACAACATACACCAGGATGATTCTGAAGAGTCCTCAGTGTAGTTTACAACAGCTCCACTGATAACACAGAGAAAAATCTTCCTTTGCCTCAAAGGAATTCTTTTCAGATGAAAATGAACGAGTTGGAGCAATGCTAAACACTTTGCAACACTAAATACCGAAAGATTTAGGACTTGATGTTGTGTCCTCTAAACTCACAGAGGACAAAGGTTTGACTTCATTGCTCATGCCCATTGCTTTGTTCAGATCCTTGTTCAGGGGTGTTTTCTGGAGGTCCTCTGTATCAGCCAGAGTTTGAGAATAGGCACGTTGGACACTTGACAAGAGGAACAAACAATATGTTTAACTTATCACTGGTAATTTTTAAAACTAGGAGGACATACCATGCATTGTGGCTGCAAAATCATCAGGATTAAGATTGTCAGTGTATTACGGCTGACTAACCAGTGGCACAGTTCCTACACAATTACACAGGGAGAGCAAAACAGAAAAAACCTAACTCAAAAAAACACAAAACAAAGGGAAAACCCCCCCAAAACTAAAAGCAAAAAACACAGAACAATAGTCTGTTTAACTTAACCTCTTGAACTTTATCATTAGGCTTGCTGTTCTATTGTTGCTCCTGCTTTAACTTGCTTGCTTTCTTTTCTGAGCTTACTAACAATGCACAAGAAGTCAAACACTCTTCGGAGAGTGCAAATACAATGATAAGAAATAATAATAAAATAGAAATAAAGAGCAGGGGTCAATGAATGTAGATTGTATTGGGAGCCAGGCATCATTCCCAGCTCTTCCACTCTCCCACCACATAATTAAGGGCAAATCTTTTCACTGCTCTAAACAATTCTGTTCTCTGTCTGCTGTCTCCTTAAATTATAATTTTTTTGGCAGCCCAAAGAATAATATTTGTATATCCTCATACACATATACATGTGTGTATGTATACACACTATATGGCACTGAAGGGCTTCATTTAGAGGCTGTAAAAATAATAATAATAATCATAATATGTTGCAGTTTAAATAATAAAATAGGAAATAGCCTTAGCAGATTTTTTTTAGTGTAATAATAATGAAGGCTTCCCCCTCCAAAAAAAAATTCAGAACCACCTATTCTAGCCCTAAAATCTCACCAAAACTACTGGAAGTAAAACCTCTCAGGTCCAAACCACACAGAATGGATCCAAATGTATCTGAATTAGATCTATTTGCCAACATATTTCTGGTACTACCAATGGACACCTATGGATTTTATTCCATAAACATGCTGATGAGCTTAAAGCAACTGAATTGAACTTATGCCGGAAATTTCTGAAGAAAAAGAACACCCAATTTTCAGGGGAGGAACTTCTAAGGTAACAGTCATTTAATTTGTAACCTCTCAGTCCTGATCGTTGAGGAGAAGCTCCTTAACATCTTCCAAAGACAAGCACAAGAACTGAGATTGACAAATGGATACGAGACAGGTGGATAAAAGATTTAATGGTTGCAATATTATGGTACATTGTGACCTCCCCTCCTCCCTTCTTTCTTCATCTCAGGGATATAAATCTTCCCCCTGAGGAGAATGTACTTCCATCTCTTTGCCATCCTGCCTGCACCTTTCTTCCCTCCCAATTTCCTTCACCAACCTGCCTTACCTTGCAGGGATAGTTCATAACAAAACTATGGGCTTACCTTTTTTTAGCTTTCAGATCTGCTGCATCTGTTTCAGGGGAGCTTTTACATCTGAATCCTTTAATTTTTCCAGGTATACTGACATATCTAACAGATGTGTTGGATTTAACCACAAAATCCACCTCAGGCAGCTCCTGCAATCACCAGAGTTATCCCCAAACAACTTTAGTTGGTTAATAACTGTTTTTCAAAAAACAGGTGTATGGTATGACCCAGGTTTATTTAGACCTCAGTTTTCATCTATACCCCTTCTCCTAGAGCTCCTTAAGAACAGGTTTAGGGATTCCAGAGGCTGTTAAACAAAGGGATGGTTCCTGGATATCATCCACATTACTCACCTTTCCCCCCTCATCAAATTTTCCCACGTGAAAAAACCACTCTCGAGAACAGAACCAGGTTGGCATGATCACAGTAGGTCCATGGGAGGTGAACACCTAGGAAAGAGGAAAAAAAAACCCCAGTCAATTGATAGAATGTCTGCTGGGGAACAAAGCTGACCTAAATCTCGCAAATACTTGGCCTGTGCTTAACCTTCAGCAATTTCAAGCACTGAGAAGTGCAGGTCTTTAAAATTCAGCATATGCTCAGTGCTGCAAGTGCAGCATGAACCAGCATCTCTGAGGTGTCACAGCCCAGCAGGTGAGTCAAGTTCCTGCTTCACATTCCATAACTTTCTCTTCTATCATAAGTTGCAACACATGCAGAGTACTTACAACTTTCTTTCAGATTTAGAGTTTTATACTGGAAATAGCACTTATATCCATAATGGCAATGTTGACACTTAAGTGAATGAATTGAGAAGAATCATGAAGAGTTAAAGTTCTTAAACTGAACCCTATGATTGTTGTGCACTGATTTTCCATTTTATATTCCTTATACATATACGAAGTAGGAACTTTCACTGATCTTTTATTTCTGCCAAAGACACTTAAATCATAATCAAGCTTGGATAAGTAAAATACAATTTGTTTTAAAGATTACCCGAGCACTGTGGATTTGCTATCGAGTGGTACCAACCTTAAAAGGTCATTGGAAAGGAAGAGCTTTAGGGATTGAAAAGGGAATGATTATTAATTTCATCCTCTTGACTAGTGACAGCTGAGAACTCTACAAATGGGTCTTTACAGCTTTAAACAAACTTGTTGTAAATACAACAATGAAATAAGCCAGAATCTGGATTACAGAAGGTAAACTGGTTTTTTCTTTTAGCACAAGATGAAGTATCCAGGCAAGGAAGAGACTGAACTTGTCAAACACAACATGCAAAGTGAAGGCAGGAACCTGTGCCTGTTTCCAGAAACTACAGAGCACACCCTGGTTTACAAAGGCAGAAGAAACCAACTTCACAATTACTGTCAATGACACTAATGAAAATGTAAGCTGATAATTTCATGGCATGTTAGAGTGGTAATATTAATATTCCTGTATGGCTGAAGTTCTTAAACCTCAGAGCAGGAGTGTACATTTTGCCATGCGCATCTGAGCACCTACATTATAAAGGTGTTCTTGATTTCAGCCTGGGATGGAGCTCCTTAAACTCTTCTTATGTCTGGCAATTTCCACTTCCATTGATAAACACGGATATAAACCCCAAGACAGACACTTAGATCAATTTCTCCAAACTAATTAAATTAGAAATCTAATCAAAATCTAACAGGTGACCTACTCCCACTTTTCATATGGCATGAACCATCTGCCCAAACCCAGACATCCACTTTAGGGGAAAACACACGGCATGATAACTCCAGGAACACACAAAAGGATCTGGGAGCAACTGATCTTCACACAGACACTTCAGTTTTAGGCAGTCATAATTAGTCTGAACAATCCTAATGGCTATGGCTTAAAACATCAGCAGCTTGTCCATAACTGAAATCCTCGAGCTTCAGAAGGGCTAAATGTCAAAAACTCCCCCCAAAAGTCATTGGGAGCTGAAAGAGTCAAAATAATCCCAGAAAACCAGAGCAGACCTGAGTACTTAGTACATGGTTATTAGCTCCACATTAATTACAAGGGCAATTGAGTATGGCCTGAACCAAACAATGACCAAACAGTAATCCCAAAAGAAAACAGCAGTAGGGAGAAAAGCCAGGCCAGAGTGCACTGCATTGAATCTCACTTCTGAATGAAACAAAAACTTCAAAAGAAAGTCCTGAGCCTATGGGTACATGAGAGATGTGTTTGGAGAGGCCAGAATGCCACTTCCTCAGAGCAGCCAGGTCCATCAGAGAACAGAAAAGCACTTCAGCCTAGAGATGGAGCTCAGTGTAATTAGCCATGGTCACGTGCAAAGAGCGTCCATCCCAAATATCTTAGCTAATCTGTTCCACTGACATATATATTTTAGTTAAACTGAACAGAACAAATTTGAAACACTGAGGAAAAACATCCAAATGCCACTTATGCTAACACAGATGATAGCATGAGGATGATTTTATAGCAGACCATCACACACTGCATACACCAATGTCTTTCCTAAATCCAGAAGTGCTCTTTGGCTCATTGTCCATCTCAGAAAAGATACTACAGGAGAATCACACAGACAAAACTGTGACTGATGATGCCACACATGATTTCAGGGGCTTATCCCTCAAGAAAGTCTTTGACCCTGGGACAGCACACCACCTGAGTGTTAATGAATTGGCAAATAAGTTTTTCTATATAAATAATTACAATGCAACATCAAACCTAACTTGAGGAAATTTAAATTTGCACTGCTGCCACAAAGGACAAATTCATGCTACTTTGTCCCTTGCTATATAACAATAACGTTTGGGAAGCTGAAATTCTTTTGTTGTTGTTACCTAAGTATTCAGCTGGATCTCCTGATACAAATAACCACAACAGAGCTGCCACAAAGGAGGATGTAGGAAAAGAGGGCATCAGGCACAGAGAGAACAGCAAGATGTGTTTTTTTTTCATAAATAATCTTTAACCTGATAAAACTGTATGGTCAAAGTCTAGATTTACAGTACATCTACATTAATTTCAGAGCTCTCCCACTCATCTTCCCTGTGGCTACTCAGCTCAGTCAGCCCAGTCACAGCACTGGCACTCACCTGACCCCATGAGAGATCAGAGCACTACATCACTTAAAAAGCCATTATTTTCCTTTTTTTTTTTCTTCCCAGAGTTAGTTTTCTATAGCCTTAGTTCTCTGAATCAGTTCACTGTGGGGTCAGACCAGCAATACCACTGACACACTGGAGGGGGAAGGAACAAGCTTTGGAGAAGAAAACAAGACCTCCCTTTTTGGTCACTGCCCACAGTGAATCAGTCCAGCTGTAACATAAAACTGCATCCTCTGAACACTCACACTGATGGGAGGGGAACTGGCCCAGGAAAAACACTAACTCCTAACAACTGTACTGAAACACTGCAGCATCTGCCAAACTTCTGAAAAACACCTTGGAGAGCTTTTGAAATTTTATCTTCAAGGGAGCTAAAAAAAAATAGCCTCAACCTTCTGCACTTTGGAAATTCTATATTTCACCTTGGTTTAGTCAGATGGGAAAGTCTCCTCAGTATTTCTTTGTTGTCTACTCTTGTCATAAACTCTTGCCAAGGTGTTAAAAGCTGGTCAAGTTGCCTCGCTCTGTGATAAAAACTGCAACTTCTCACTTTGTGAGACTGAAACTCAAGATTTTATCCATAAATCTTTTAGATTGCATGGACTGGAACAAGAAAAACAAAGAGGACATGCTACTCTTAATTTGAAAATCCAACAAAAGCAGAATTTGAGTGATGGTGCCATGAACTGCTATGTTTAGTTTTCTTGGAAATGTTCTCCAATTCTGCTTAACAAATGTCCTGTGTCACTTTGGAACATCCATGGATTTTCAGTCCACCTTGAGTAGTTAATTCATTATATTGGAGAGCAGCTTGGACCTGTGAACCTTTCACATATAGCTGGTTTATTATTGGAAGATTAATGCTTAATAACAGTTGTTATTAATTAAAATACATTGTATGCTGTAAACACTATCTAAATATTATCTAGTTCAATGAAACAAACTTATTAAAAACCCACTACAGAGCTTGTAGAAAAAAGTATAAATCTGTTCAGATTTAGAATTCCTGGAGAACAGCAGTGTCATACCCAAGTTGGAGTCTGTCTCCATCAGTCTCCAGGTGATGGAGACAGGCTGCTATTTCAGCATTGCATTTGTTAAATTATTTAGGGTTTTATTATCATCTGGGTTTATTCCAAGGATCAAGCAGCAAGTAATTGGAACAGGTTTGTTCTTGTTAACTGTTTGGCTATCGAATTGCATTCAACTATTACACAGATTCTCTGAAAATAAATCTAAAGAATACAAAGAGTTGATAAAGTGACTTTCATTGTTGTGTTTCAAAGCTGTCAACAGCACATGTAACTCTGGTCCCCACTGATGCTCAGTGCAGATCATGGCAGCATTCAGTGCAAGATTTCAGTTCCAATATAGAGAAAGGCATTCATGTGTTCATAGTAACTTCTCAAGGAAAGGTCTATTTCCTGAAGCAGCAAATCAAAATCTAACAGCAATGTGCCAAAAGCAGAAATGCAGATGGTGATACAACCTTATCACATCAGATATCACCGTGTCATGCACAAGACAGTGAAGAAACCAGGCAGTTCACAAACAGATTTAATCAGGGCCCAGATTGTTGTCCAATGAAACAAGATAATTCCCTAACATTCACCACACATTCAATTCAAAATTTTCAAAATTATATCCATACGAGTCAAGGGTGAGAAACAATCTCCTCTGTTGAGATAAACAAAACTTTTCAATACCCAGGGTCACACATTAACATGTTATAAGGTGAAAAAGAAAAGAAAACAAATCCCAGGCTGGAGGGCTGCAATGATTTTGTGAGCTGTAGGCAGACTGACTCTGAAAAATGATATGTTAAGATACCTTTGTGTTAATTCAGCAGTGAATGTCTCAGGACCTCATTAATAAAGAGTTTTACAGCTTTACACCCACAATCAGGTGCAAGTTTTAGTGTGAGAGAAGAGGTACAGAAGATGAGAGAGGAAAAGGCCTCCTCTTACTTCAAAGAAGCATTGAGCAAATGAGAGTTTTCAAAAGAAAATAATAACAACAAGTTTTATTCAAGCTTTTATTAAGCTTTAGGGAACCTAACCTCCCAATGTGGTATGGATTACATGCAGTTAGTTTACATTGTATTGAACTGTTGTACCCTTTTGCCTGTACAAATAAGTGCCTGTGTCACCTCATCACTGTGAGCTTCAGCAGCAGCTGAAAATCCCTCCCTAAAGAAGTTGGGATCAGGCCCAGCAAAAAGTAGATTATAGGAATAAACCATGCACTGAAAAACTGATATATACACAGAAATTCTGGTGCAGGCCTGACTAAAAATCAGCATTACTTAACCTTCACAATCCAAACTTTACTTAGCAACAAAACTAATCAAAAAGAGAGTCCTCAGAAGTGCTAATGCCAGTGAAAGCAGAGAGCATTCAGCACCTCCAAGAAGGTGTTCCAGCCCTGCTCCTGGAAAATTTATGACCTACAGCTACCTATGATTTCCTTAGGATATGAAGCCTGAATGAAGGCTGAAATGCTTCAGAGTTTGCAGGAAACACAGGTTCTGCAAGAGCAGAACCAGTGAGAGGAGCAGGGAGATAATGCTTCCTTGTTCCTGAACCTTTTTCCAATCCAGAGTTTCCTACTGCTGTTTGAAAGGACTCCTATTGTTTATTTTTTTTTTTGTAACAAAGGTTATACAGATAGTTCCCTTTCTGGTATAGACTGGAAAGTAGAATTTCTGCACTGCAGTTCCAAACTCCCTGATCCCTCACAATTTATTACACTCAGGGCTTTTCACCAGGCCATTCACTTCCAGAAAAGCACGACAGTCCTCTTTATAGGTATGTGACCTTTATAGCAAAATACAAAACTTATACAAATGGCATTCCCTATGTTAAACAACATTTTAATACCAAGTCTCTGCAGTGAAACCACCACCTGAAATCACCTCCCCCTGACATCTCTGGCTCCAGCAGAGCCCTCCAAAGAATGAAATGCAGGGTTAAGGGTAGCTTTTAGCAGGCCCCACTTCATGTTTTCAGTTTTGGTTTGTTTTTTCTTTTTTTTTTTTTAATTTGCTGTTGAAAGAAAATCCGTTTACAAACTTTCTGAAAGTAAATATTTTAACTTTGGGTTTCTAGTCCAATACCTATGTATTGAATTGGCTGTGGCTTTGCCTTCTGTGAGCCAGCCCCTGGCAGCCTCATTGTGTGGGATAATTGAGGGCCGACCATACTGCTGAATATCTCTGTTTCTTAGCTGAATGCCCAATAGCAAGCACCATTCTTCCAGTCTTTTTCAGAGCTTTTATCTACTAATGACGATGAATTAACCTACTGCTGAAGCCAAAACAATAGCTGCATGCAAAGGGAATAGCCTGTATGATTTTAGGATGTCTTATATCTTTTTTTTCTCATCTGTAAGCTGCTAAAAGTGGTCTTTGTAACATCCATGCTTTAACAAGTCTCTCTAATTCTTGGAGAGTTTCCAGTATTTAAAGAGTCAAGTATTTACAATGGAAGAATTACTCCATCCAGTAAAACGAAGCATTCTGCACCAAGAGTTTGTCTACTTGGCTTGCTGTTTGTGCTGAGCTTTTACCACAAAAGAAAGAAAACAATCTGCTTAAAGTCATATTGGCAGGTCCTAAACTGTGATTAGAACAAACAAGAAATCTGCTGAGAAACAACACTGCCCAATGTTGATGTAAAATAAGTCTTAAAGATTACATTTTTGATCATTTGGGATTTTCACAAGATGAGATCGGATTGGTCCTTCATATTTTGAGACAATACCCAAATGAAGACAACATCCCAAATGAAGGTAACATAACTGAAGTATTCTGTTATTGCAACAAAATACACATTTTTACAGCTATTTTCATCTCTAACATCTATGGAAACCAAAAGATGACATCAGTGTCCCTTTTGCAATGACAGGACAATTCTACTTGTCTAAAGAGTTATAAAATCTGTAGTGTTCAGAAGATTATTGAAAGCAAGGATTATTTATTTTCTGCCTATAAAAACATCAGCTGTGTTTGTGACTTATTAGATAGTATTTAACAGATGACAACGTAGACAGTAGAAGCATCTCCATACATGGAGAGATTAAATTAAATTAAACACTTTTAAAGCGCATCACGCTATGGCCACAATTAACTAAGTAATCAGTTGTTTGCTTCCCTAAAACTTGTAAATAAGAAAATAAATTTACATAAAAAGCAACACATAAAACTTTTCCCCACATCACCTCCTAAAATTAATGTTCACTTAAAATGTAAATAAACCTCCTGTCAAATTTCAGCCTCAGCAAGTTTTTAAATACAGGTATTTTGAGAGAGAAACATGAAGTACTTTTGAGTGCTCAGGATTATGCAAAAGAAACATATCCTTCATGCTCATGTTCATTGATTCTCTTTTTTTAAATGAAAACTTGTGTTAAAAAAGTTTGATGTAATTTGGGATTGGGGGACACGTGACCCCCAGTTAAATGAAAGAAATAAAAGCACCTTCTAAACAAGCAAGGTAAGGAGATCACTCCTGAATTTGAGAAGTTCAGCTGTGTGTTAATGTACATGCAAAAAAAATCCACAGGAGAAATATTAAATATTCATGCAAACTTGCTGTATTTATTTAAATACAAATTATATTTCTTTTGTGTGTTTTTCCCCCCTGTAGACTTTTAACATTTAAAGAAGGTTTAAAGGGAAAACTTAGAGCAGATCTTAAACCACAGATTCTGATTATCTGATTAGCAGCTGCAATAGTAGAATGTTTTCTTTAGGAAATCAAAGCAAACTTTACTCTAAATCTCTCCCTCATGTCTTCCATCATATCACAAGTCTTTGGGGGCTATCAAAGCACCAAATGCATTCCAGTGCCCCGAGACAGTGTTTGATTTGTGTCCTGTAACACTTCAAAACTGCGAACGGGAGAACAAAGAAGAGACAGAAAATAAAAATGTATTTTAGGAGAAAGAATTGTCGCTGCCAATGCCAGAAACAGGAACACAGCAGAACTTACAGGGGGAAAATGTAGGCCTAACATCAGCCTTCTGCACACTGTCTCTAACCTTTTATCCCACAATCACTTTCTCATAATGAAATATATAAATACTGAGGGAGAAAAAAAGAAACCGTTACCTCAGCAAGAGCTTTTACACACACGTACATTTCTGATAACGAAAGGGACTCAGTGCATGTGAAGAACCCAGTGATCTGTTACCAGAGTTTGTTTTTCAACAGTGCAGAACACAAAGCTCGAAAGACCTCAACAAACCCTGAGAATACACAGAGATAAAAATTAAGTGCCCATCAATTTGTAGAAGTCTGAGAAAAAGCAGAGCCCAGAGCACTACAAAGCTTCCCCCTCCAATCTGCATTCTCCTGTTTCAGCCTCCCTAATAACTTGTTGACGGGTTTATATGTGGGATTTTTGATTTTGTGGGTTCTTTCCCTGCCTCCCAGCCAGCAATGTGAGCAACATTTCCCTTAATTTGTGACTGCTCTGAACCCCAAACTCTCCCAGCACGGGCAGTTTGAAGGTCACACCTTATCTCTGAAGCCCTATTTGTGCATCACCCCTGGCATTTGCTCCCGGGGTGAGTTCTGCCTGAACTTGGCGTTCCCTGCCCCTGGTTTGAATTAGTTACTGTGCAGTCAGTCACTCAATCCATCCAGCATGTTAAAATAGTTTTAAAGTCTCAAGAACTAAGTGATAAGAAGGCAATAAGTAGCTTCAGCTCCTCCAAACAGAGGCTGGTGTGAGTTATCAGGGCACCCACACTCCAATTGGAATGACACAAATCAGCAATAAAGAGCCAGGATTAGGGCCCAGGCTCACCCCAAATCAGAGGTGTATAAACCCATCTTTGCCAGAGAGAATTTGGGCAACTCAACCCACCCAAAATCTCTGTCACCACCTCCAGTGAACCCAGTGGAGCTGGAACAAGGCTTCTAAATTCACTGCTTCAGGCAAGGCCCTCTAAAAATGCCTAAAACTTGTGTAGCCATACATTCCTATAATCAGACTATTATAATTATCCTCAAATTGATGACATTAACTTCTGTAATAAGATTGAATTGACTTCTGTAATAAGAAATCCTCTCTAAAAAGCTGCTTCAGTATATGAATCTGATAGTAAGCAAAAACCAGCTAAAATGTTCAAAGAATTAAGAGGAAGCCAATTGTGCTTCACATGTAGCAGAATTTAAAGTGTAAAAATTGGATGTAAAAATATTTTACATTCTTTTTTAATACCTTTCTCTTATCCTGTCCTGCAGAAATATTTACACCTAAAAGGACAGTAAATGTATTATCTGGCCCTCATATCTATCATCAGTAAATAGTAATGGCATCATAGAAACAAATGGGTCTTGCTATAATTTCAAAGAAAAACTATTAATAAGTATTTAATGGAACTCAGCTGAATTAGAAAAGAAAATGTTGATTTTTCAGCTGCCAAAAAGTTGAAATCAGTGGAGGAAGCAGATGCTAGAATTGTGCCTAATGTAATTTAAAATTTGAGAACAGAGCAGCAGTTTTGGCTATACTGAAACCCAAATATGGCTGTAGCACCAGCTGGGGAGGATCTACTAAGCAGCTCCCGTGATTTATATATTTGAGAGCTTCATGGGTCAACTCAACATAAACAACCTTGTTTGTCTCACACATCCTGCCAAAAATTATTAAGATTTAAATGAGGCTTCAAGTCTTTGAATTACCAATTCTGAAAAAGGTGGTGTAATACACAACAGCACAGTAAGAATGTATCTTACAAATACTGTGATTAAAAATATTTAATAGGCATCATTTCCCTGTCATTACTCCATAAAATTCAGAAAAAAGCTTTGATAATTTTCCCAAAACTCCATGAAATTGGTAACAAGAACTCTGCACATGCTACTTGTAAAAAAAAATAAGATAAAACACAGCAATCCAAGGGAACTTCCAGCAAAGCCACCTCTATATTTTTTCCTAATTATCACTGATGATGAAGGTTGATCCAGTCTTTCCTACAGCAAGGGAAAACACCAGTTTGGACATTCTTTTTGGGAACAGCAAATCTCTCTGCCAGAATGGATAGAGTGTTCAGTGTTACCCACTAAGCAAATGAGGAGCTTCCACTGTACCAAACCAGTCATGGTGACAAATACAACTTCAATTCTCAAGTACAATGACAGCACAACAGAAGGTTAAAAAACAGTAAGAACATCAATCAGATTTCCCCATAAGGCTTTGTCCAGCTTAGTTTTGTCCTAAGCACAATCAATATATCAACAACACTTATAAAATATTCACTATTCTTCATATTTGTTGCATTAAAACATTATGACTTCTCCTATTTTGACTTGATGTCCGGTGAAATCTATGAGAAATTGAGTTTTTAATTAACAATATATATGATTTCTGAACCTAAAGCTCTGAGTCCTTGTGCAAGAAGAAAAGAAACAACGCATTTCTAGCATTCAGGCACCTCTGCCCTGCAGCATCCCTGAACAGTCAGTCAGTTCCTCTTGGCCAGCACAGGCAAGTCTGGCTGTTCTGAACCTCTTCACAGAATCATTCAGGTTGGAAAAGACCTCAACATCCCTCCCTATAATTCCATAAGAAACTCAGCAAATGGAACCATCTGGGAATTAGCCCTCAAGTTTGGGTTAATTATAGCCAACAGAAGCACTATAACCTTTTTTTTGGAAGTGGGGATCTCTGCCCTTTTCAAAACTGCACCACTTCACAGTGAAATCCTATATAAAAATAAATTATTGAACCAGAAGGATCCGCATATTGCAGTAAGAGAGTCTAAGTTCCAAAATCAGCATAACCTCTGAAATAATCTTTTAAAGCCTGGTTCAGGAAACCATTCCCTCAGTAGCATATATGTAGGCAAGCTGCAGATGTTTAAATATTTAGCTGGGCTGAGACACTTCTGAACAGCAATTTTTCACACATGCACATGTGTTATTCTGCCCCAGCAAAATTCTTTTAAGATTGGAAGGAGAACAAAAGCAGCTTTTTAAAGAGAAAATGTTACGAAGGTTACTCACATAATTTCCATGAGCAACAAGTCATCTTTTCTAATTTGGATTCAGTGAGAGAACCACAAGTTGTGATGTTCCAAAATCAGATGTTAAGCCACAGACCCCACCTGATGATAACAAACATGTCCTTTCCCTTCAAAAAAAAAAATCCCTAAACCTTCAAATACTGCCAAAAGACCATAAAACTAAAGGAGTCCTAAATACCTTCAGGACTTCTTATTCTGGCACACTCCAGCTAACACCCTGTGAAAAATGGACCTCTGAAAAACATGCTGGACCTCTGAAAAACAGCCTGTGTCAGTGCAGGGATGGTCACCAGCCACAGAGAGAGGGAATTCCGACAGCTGTTCTCTGGGCTTAAACCTCCCAAACCCAGCAACATCATTCCTAAACATATAAAATGCTGACTGGCAAGTCTTCCAGCTTGCTAGTGCAAATGAAGAGGAGACATCACCTCTTTAAAGCTCATGGAGCATGAAAAGTTGTTCTGTTCAGTTAAAATTTCAATGTATTTTCCTACTTGCTGAAACATGAGAAAACTTTCTTCTAGGAAGAAGGAGAGAATATTGTGCTGTGTGTTATTGCTGCTGTTTGTACTGTGCAAGTGCCATGGAGGATGAGGAAAGAAAATATCCTCCAGGATGAGAAAAACCTCCCTTGGATACCAGAGATCCTGTACCAGAGGAAACGAGGAAAGAACACTTATTGTAACCCATACACACTCTTCTGCTCCTTCCCTGCTCCAGGTGTGCCAAGTTTTTAGCATTGCAGCAAGTGTGACACTTCAAGCACTTTAATTTGAATTATGTTGTTTATAATAACCTCTTCCCTTCATTTCCAAGGGGAACTTCTCACATGTTTCATACTATACCACGATAGGGTGTTTATACCAGCTGCCACTTAGGAAAGACATAAAGCAGGTTTATATACAGTCTCTGCAAAATGTAAAGTTAAAAAATTACACTGAGGGGCTGCACATTTTAGGTTGTATGGAAGATGTTTCTGTTTCCACTTTTATCCGTGGAAATCCAGACTACCTTCACTGGCTTCAGTGGAATGACTGCATCCAGTGCATCACTGGATGTGATGTTTGTACCTTCTGATCCATCACACAGCTCTGATGTACCTGAGAGATCCTCTGCAGGCAGAGAGGAGCTCTCTGGGAGAGAGAAGTTACCTCAGTTCAGGTGTAGCACCAAGGCTGGGCACAGGATTTCCAGTCACATCACAGTCAGCAGCATCAATTCATCACTGCTTTCACCTGGGATAAAATTCCTCATCATGTGTCAACATACCCATTTCTGTCCCAACCCCGGGTCATTTGGATATTGAGACTCTACCTGGAAGTTTTTAAGTCTAAATATTTTAAAGCACAGCTGCAATTTTAAAAAATCCCATTTTTATACACACAGAGCAAAATAGAATAAATAGACTATTTCAGTTGGAGGGGACATACAACAATCCAACTGCCTGAGCACTCCATGTTCTTAGGGCCGTTGTCCAAATGTCTCCTCAACACCGACAGACTCCCCATCAACCACCTCTATGGGAAGCCTGGTTAAAAAATAACAGACACTTTGATTTTATCATGACCAAAAGATGATTGGATAAGTTTTACCCAGCCTCATCATATTACTTTGGATATTTCTGTGACAGGCTGGGCTTATTCTCAATTTCCAAGTTGTAAAGCTTCCAACTTCCAAGCTATCAGGGCAGATACATTTCTGCACATCCTTTCCCTTTGCACTTGCCCTGCTAATTCCACTGGCCATCCCACCCGACCATCTTCCCTAAGTGCCTGCTCCCAGTGGGGTTACGGATGGGATGGCACTGGACAGCACTTTGCATCTCCTGTCACTCACAGTCAAACATCTGATGTCTTTACTTTAGGGAACACAAAATAAACCAGCTGTCCTTCGAAACAAAACAGGAATATAACAAGATCTTCAAGAAAACAGAAAAGGATAAAAGAAAAAAAGGAGAAAATTTGAAACTTCTTCTGCTGTCACAGCTGTTCTGGGCCTTGCATTCTGTTTAAATATTTTCCAGTCTAACAGTCAAACAGTTCAGAAGAACATATTGCGTATGCTGTGCAGCCCTGGACTATCTCATTTCTGCTGCACCATGAGACCTATCACCTCTTCACTTGAATTGAAATAAATAAATAAAAGGAAACCTTTAAGATCAAGGCATAATGCTACGGAATTAGTTAACAAATCTTTAATTCAAATAAAAAGACAGGTACCTTAAGGTGTTAGCTTATCTTCTGAGCTAAACTAAATATTACCAGGAGAGCCAACACTGATTCAAACCAGCTTATTCAAGTTTCAAAACCACCCTGCTTTCTTCCCCAAGCCCATGCATTTCCTAATGATATTTTATAAAAACTGCAAATTACTCCAGCTTCAGTAGTCGTTTACAAAAAATGAATCTCAATGTTTATTGTATTAAACTAAATATTATAAGTCAGAAGTGCTATGAAAGCAGAATGGGTACATGGAGAGAAGTTCCTCTTGGACTGCAGTGTTCTTTTCAGAGGGCGGCAACTTTTAAAATCTCAAAGGAAGTTTTTCAATGATTAAAACTGATACAAAGGTTTGCTTTTCAAGCATATTTTATCTGTTTCGTTCCTCCCCTTTATGAAAAAAGGTCTGGGTCAATGTTCTTTTTGTTTGAATTGGACTATGCATAGTTTTGACAAATCTTAGTGTTTCACTCAGTGTTTCACCTGTTGTCACAATAGCCTTGTCATTCTATATTGTTCCAGACATAATTTCTTTTCGTACTAAGAAAGACTTACTAAGAATAATAAGGTAATTGGTATTGTCCAGTTCAACATCATTCCTTGTTAGCTAGCTGCAGACACAAGGAATTCTCAGCATTGCAGCTGCTTCACAAATCCAACCACGATTTTAAACATCAATGTTTAAAATAGCCAAAGAATTTAAAATCCAAAATCCATTTCATATTAAAAACCATAACCTTGTCAGGAATGTCCTTCATGTTCTAAATATTTCCATTTAGTAGAAACAAACCATTCCCTGGACAAAACAGGAAAGTGAGGCTTTCTAATGCAAGAGAAAATGAAGAACCTTTATCTTTACCTTCAAAGCTCTTCCTGAGTGTGCAGTTTCAAAACCAGTCTCAGCCAATCCAGTCAATGCTGTCCAGCTCCTGGATGAGCCCTTGGAGTGCAAATGGACCCCACAGCTTCCAAGTAACTGTGGAAGCACAGAAATGCATCCTATAGCTACTGTGTGAGCCTGTGCTGTAATTCATTTTCAACAGCTGGAGCAAAGTATGAGTTTTTTACAGCATATTACCATTGTTGCTGCTTTTCATAAACAACAGAAATTGTCCTACAAGACATTGGCCTGTGTCCCACAGCTCCAAGGATGTCCAGCCCTTGTGTGGTGGCTGATCCTGGCTGGTGGCCAGCTGTCCACAAGATACTCTCTCACTCCCCTCCTCAGCAGGACGGGAGACAAAACAAAATGAAAAGCTCATGGGTCGAGATAAAGGCAGTTTAATAATAATAAAAAAAAAAGACAAAGGCTGAACATGGGAGCAAATTAAAAAAAAAAGAAAAAAATTATTTATTCCTCATTTCCCTGAGAAGTGGGGCCTCACTACACAGAGTGGCTGCCCCGGATGACAAATGCCTTAATTAATGCCTCCCCTTTCCTCTCACTGAGCTTTTATTGCTGAACATGACATCATACTGTAGGAATATCCCTTGGGATAGTTGGGGTCAGCTGTCCTGGCCATGTCCCCTCCCAACCTCCTCCCCATCCCCAGCCCTCTGGGATGTGAGATCCCTGCTCAGCCCTGACCAAAACACTGGTGTGTCACCAACACCAGCCCAGCCACCAGTGCAGCACAGCTTTGCTATGGGGAAGGTCACCTCCAGCCCAGCCAGATCCAATACACCTTGATTTGTACTTTGGTTAAAAAGTTTTTAACTAAAGTAAATCCCCTTAGGTTGCTCTGGTTCTGAGTAAATATTCGGAGCTATTTTGTTAGCAGCTGATATCAGTGAAGAAAACCAGGACTACATATTTAGCCCCCAGTTAAGAGCAGTAAATAACTTCCCCTAAATTCAGCAAAAGACATAACATGGTGCTAAAATCCCAGTTAAGTAACTCACATTCTGATGACAGATCACAAGTTTCAATCCTGTAAGGAGAAAATTCTATACTTAAAAGAAAGGCTCTTGGAACTCATGGATGATTTATGTCACCCTTGGGCATTTCTCTCTCAAAATTAAGAGAAACTGTTAACACAATCTCCTGATCAAAGAGCATCACTGGGTAACAGAACGTAGATTTTTCTTTTTGTGTTTGAAAAGGTAAATCAGTGTCCTCTGGGAAAAGAAAAATAATCAGAAGAAAGATTCAAAGATAAAGGAAAATAATAATTGAACTCTGCCAAACACTGCTCAGGTGCAGAATCTCTCTCAAGATGACAACTGTAGTCTCTGACCTTTATGAAGCAAAGCCAATCTAAATTCAAATTTCAGCAAGGGATAAGGAACTGAAGCAAAATGAGGAGAGAAAAGCAGGGAAATGGAATGGGGGAAGGTGATGGAAATTAAAGCAACCTGTGAAAGGCCCTTGAGCAGGACCCAAAAGCTGCAGATAAGACTGCAAGAACTTGTCGAAAAATCTCCAAGGCTGGGAACAATAAGCAAAGGAATTGCTTAGCTTTGCTTCCTTTATGCTTTATTCAGGGAAAAAAAATGGATTTTGCATGGGTAAAGGAACTAGACTATGACAAGAACTGTCTGTTGCTTTCATCAGTTTATCCCATCACAGCAGCAACTCAGAAGAACCCAAAGTTTGCCCATCCACTCAACTCAAAGGAGGTGAGGTCGTGTGTATGGCTAATACCATTCAACATGTTCCAACACATCTTGTAACTCCACCCTTGAGTCTAATTCACATGAAGTCATGTGAATTTATTTTACAGACCAAAAGGTGGATTTGTTTTAAATTTAATCTACACTGATGAGATTGATTGATATTTCTTTCTGAGATTGATGAGATTTTTAAATCCATCCTAAATCACCCTGCATCAAATAGATATCTGTCAATTAATTTTAATACAGTGTCTCACTCTCTGCTGAGCTGCAGAGGCTATCAGAATATATAACAAAAATCTCTTTTATAGATTTCAGACAATATGTGGAACACAGAGAGACTAATTTTGATCATTAATCAAAGTTACGTCTTGCCATCAACATTTACTTTTTTCTCTGAAAGTTTGTGTGTCACAGAAAGCAGAAACTACAGATGAGTAAGGGAGTCAAACAGCATCTATTTGTCTTTCCATAAACATTGCCTCTCAATGGAATCTGCTCCAAGGTTAAGGCCTCTCCAGGAATCCTACATACCCCCAGTCAAAGGAACTGAGATGCTGGTCTGATATAAGGGTGGCAGTAGCAGCTTAGGAAGAGATCCCAGGGGATGCACTTGCACAGAATATATATTTGGCATATACCAAAATAAATCCAAGCAAACATAAAGCTTGTTCACAGTTCCGCCTCATTTCGGATTTGAATATAGACCACATGTTTGGGGATTAGGCTGGTGAACACAATCTGCCTCTTCCAGGAAACAGCAATGCAACAACTGGGCTACAGACCTGTCAATTATTTCATACAGACCAGCTGTGCTCCAAGTTGTGCTCCAAACACTGCTCTTCCTACTGGAAGAACATCTGTAACAAGAGCCTTAAACACAGTAACTAAGCCAGTGGCTTTTCCACAGGGGGAAAAACTACACACATTAGTACTGCAAAGAGGACACCCACAACAATATCCCATCAAATACCCTTTTTTTGTTTAATACTTTATTCACTGGGAGTGTCATATTTATCAGTTTGTATAGGAAAGAAACTATAATAGGGGAATTGCACTTGTACTTTCTACATTGACTTTATTGCTGCCCAAATGATGTTTCAGCAGACAGCAAACAGACCTCTATGAAGAAAATACCCTGCCAAATTCTAGAATTACAGGTTAAAAACCAGACACGAGCCAAATGAGCAGCACAGGATCCATAAATCTCAGGCAACACTAAATTGAACTGAAGTTTATTTTTCCTTTTGATCTCACTCTGCAGATTAACCAGGCTTTCCCAGCCATCAGGACCTAATACTTTGAAAAAAGACACACAGAAAAGCTGACAGTTTTTATAATTCATTTCCAATACTTATGCCTTTTTTCAACCCTTTTCAAGAGCTGATACTTGCACATGACTTCAGAGGTACACAGAAAAGATGGATAGTAAATCCTGGTGGGGAAAAAGGCCCCCATTGCTTCTTGTCTTGCACTTCTAAGAAAGTAAACGTTCATGTTATGAGTTAATGACTTATGTTAGTCATGTTTTATCAGATATGTTTTGTAAAAAGCTTCCAGGCAATAACAGGTGGAGTAAGAGCTACAATCTTGTTTACAAGGATAATTCTTTCCTTTAAAAGGCAAACTTATTAAATGAACTATAGAAAGAAGACATTACAGTCTCAGCTAGCAATCAGAATGGAGGTAAAAACCACCTGTATAATTCAGACAATCCCAACAGCCTTAAAGAAAACATGACTCACAAAGCTACTAAAAATGTCTCCTTTACACCATCAGAAGCCCTTTTTTGGATGCACATTCACTTCCATTATTTGAAGAGCTTCCCTGTAAAACCTGCCTTATGTGACAGTATCACAGGGCACAGTTCCTACAATCTTCCTTCAATCTCTTTAAAAATTGCACAAGAAAAGTCTCCTGCAGTGGAGAATACAATTTTGTCCTTCAACTCACCTGACTGACTGAAACAAATCCACACAAGGTCACATCATCTTGTTCATAACATAAGCTTATTGTGCATATATAACCTTATTCCATAACAAACATGCCACAGCAAAAAAGACACATTTCAGAAATGTCACTCTGACCATAAAGACATCTATGATTCTGGGTAAGAACACACCTGCAGCAACAAATTGGTGAAATTCTGTCCGAAGCTGACACTGGACAAATTGCAAGTCTAAAGATCCAGTGCCCATGAGTAAATATTTTCACTTACAAGCAGTACTGCTGCCTCTCAGAGAGATGCTTAATTTTTTATTATAATAAATGCTTCAGGAATACACTGATGACAGAAAAAGGCAGCAATAAAAGCACATACCTCATGTTCCAAAACAATACTTTCTGTTCGCAGCATTTGTATTTATCTCCACATTCTATGTCAGAAGTTTGTGATATAAGAATAGAACCTAAAAAGAGACTTAGGATAATTTAATGGAGCATCACTTTGAGACATGAGGTGAATGTATTACTTCTGCTAGGAACTACTGCCATGAATGGTTCCAGTGCAATTCCAGCAGGTCAGAAGTCTCAGGAATCACCACAGAGATCCCACTGTGGGCTGTGGGCTTTGGCAGCTTCCCTGTGTCACACTGTGACAAGCATGATCTGAAAACTCGGAACATAATTCAGTACTGAGACAGGAAAAGAGATTAGAAATGAAAATCTTGTTCGAAGTTGATACTTATGCCAGACCCACCAAGTTGCTTAGAGAAAGCTTTATACAGAAAGTTAAAGCTGCTTTGTTAGGCAGCTTTAGAAATATTTTGAGCTGTGGGAATTTCTCCCCAGTTCGCCCTCCTTCCCTCCCTTTTTTAAGTAAGAACTTGTATGAACCAGTATTCAGCTCCAAACTTCAGAAAGCATACAGGGCACTGGGTCATCTGCATCACAATGCCCAATTCAGCCTGTATTTAGATCATAAATTACGTTTCACTATAAAAAAACCTGATTTCCTCTCAAAGCAAAAATGCTCAACTTTGACAGTTAATTTATATGCCTGACCAAAAAATAGACTCCAGTAAAAAACCCTAATTAACTTAATTTTATTTAATGCATCCCCATATGGAGGCAGAGAGGACAATTACAGACTCATAATTTTATTATCTGGATCAGAAGAATATTTTTGAATAGGCAAAGAATGGTCCTACACAGCTATAAACATATAAATGGCAAAGATACTGGACTGCTAAACACATCTGTATTGGTTACAACCATATTTCAGTAATCTTTTAGTTTTTACCTTGTGAAATCCATAATATTTACCTTAATAGTTATAAGCTGCAAGTGATCTAATTTTTCTCTTAGAAAACCTCTGTTTGGAAAAGAAATATTGCATATTACAGGTTTATTTTGTATTGCTCCCTTCCAAAATAATAGAAGATTTCTGGGCCCCTGCACTGGTACCTTCAAAGCAGAGAAAAGCAATGTGTGAATAAAACAAGTGACATATACATGACATATATATAAGTTATATATAATTTATATATATATGACACTTATATGACATATATGAAAGTTATATATAATTTATATATATATGACACGTATATGACATATATGTAAGTTATATATAATTTATATATATATGACACTTATATGACATATATGAAAGTTATATATAATTTATATATATAACTTATATTAAGTTATACATCCATGAATGTAAATAAATCAGGTTTCATTTCTTAACTAAAGAACTTTCAAAAATGTTCTTTTGCAAATGCAAATTATTTCTCAGCAAAAGAGCTCATATAAATCTACAATCTAATGACACAATAAGTATCTAGATTTTTGAGATATTAAAGCCCACATTTATTTTTCCTCTTTTTTTTTTTTTCTCTTTTCTTTTTTTCTTCCCCCTCTCTCAGTTCTTTTTTGTTCCTCCTCCCAGAGAGTCCTTGGCTTGAAACTCCAGTATGAAGTAAGGCAGCCTGTCCTGCCCCTGGGAGGGAAGGCCCAGTTTACAACCTTCTGACTGTCAAAAATGCCACTGTCAAAGACAAGACAAGGAAAACTCAACCAACCAACTAAAACAAAGGTAGGGGGGGGAAAAATCCCCAAAGTGGGGGATTTTTAGAAAAATAAGGAGCCCAAAGAGTGAGCAGAAAGCCAAGCTTCTACTCAGCAAAGTCTGTGACAACTCTACTAACTCAGCTGAGCACTCAAGGAGGATTTAATGTGCAGAAATATTTTATCCACTCACTGGGTACTGGAATCTCTACAGGCGCTGCTTTGACCCGATGCTTTCTCAAATCTCCACACTTGGAGCTTTGCAAACCTCTGAAAACGTGTATGTGGAAACTGCTGAGGGAGCTGGGACTTCCATCAGCAGGGCAGTCAGAGGATGGAAAGCAGACATCACCCCAGAGCTTCATTTTTAATAAAGAGGCTGAAACACAAGGCTTACTTATAGAAATCTGAGGGGAGAAAGTTGTATTCTTGAGTCACCAGCTATTGGCACCTACCCTACTGTTTCCAGTGGAGGAACTGCAGTGAAGGTCCAGCTCCCCTGAAGAAATCCCTGGGAACAGTTAAGCCATTCCCAAAGCCAGGATCCTGTACTTCCTCTGTTAGCAGAATCTCTCCTATTATGTACAGACTAATTGGCAGATATTGCTGATATTTTGAGACATTTTTGAACATCCTTAATTCTCTGCATCACACTAGAAAAACCCCCTCATCCCACTGGAAAATTCTACACCAGTTCAGGTACTTGCCATCCTTCTTGTTTCAAAATAACACGCCATCAAAATGCTATAACACATGTTCAATTCGACATTTCTCCTCCCCTACAATTGTAAGGCAACTACTAAGTCTGGGTGCAAATCCACAATGAACACAAACCACAGTATTAGGGCAGAAAAATCAGCATTTGCTCTTAACATCACTCCTAACCAAAAAATCACTTTCAAACTCAAGCTATTCCAGATCAATGCATTTGGAATTAATAGACCTGTATTAATAAAGAGCACATTATAAACCAGACTTCAAGTAACTGTTGGAACAAGGATAAACATTACTTTATCTTTTTACTTTTTACCTTTTTTTTTTTGTCATATTTCTTGATTTCTACAGCTTTCACTTCTACAGGTTTTAGATGCAAACAATAGAGCTTCAGAATACCAGCACTTCCAAATAGCTTGAAAATATAAGCACCACTGATAGATTTCATTCAATGAAAATGACATTAACTGTCAACAAACCAAGTCCTATGAATGAATTAGAATTCCTTTTCTTTATTAAACTCTCCTAATCACACAATTACTGCTTGTTAGGACAAGTTCCCTACGCAGTCCTTCTGTCAACAACAAATAATCAGCTTCATCCACCTGAATATTTGGAAAACTATTAGAACTAATAATGGGGAGCCTGCATAAGTCCAGTCTTTGTCTTCATTGAAAGCATGCTCAAGCAAATGACACCAAGCAGACTGAGACTAAACAGGGCACTCATATGCTCAGTTATCTAAGACACAGACTTTTTGGGTTCATCTGAGCAGCCACACAAGCCATTACCAGCTGAAAACGTGATCCAGTCTCACCTGACAACCTTTTAAACTTGTTGTAGAGATGTCAGCATTCTTCCATCCCGTTTATCAGCAGGCACAGACATGACCCTGGGCACGAGCCTGTATCAGTCTCGGAGACACCTGAAATCTCCCCGCACTAACAACATGTCAAAGTTAGAGAAGCTGTGGCTGCCCCATCCCTGGAAGTGTCCAAGGCCAGGCTGGATGGAGCTCTGAGCAACCTGGTCTAGTGGAAGGTGTCCCTGCCCATGGCAAGGGTTGGAATCAGATGATCTTTAAGTTCCTTCCAACCCAAACCATTCCATGATTCTATGACAGCCATTCTCTTCCCTTGACCACCTATGGCAGTTCCCCACATTTTCTAATAGGTAAGTCCTCTGACCTGGAGTTCACACACAATGAATCCTCATATTCCTCACCTGGAGCCACAGGTCTTGCCTTAATCCACCCTTAATTTTCACTGTAATTCCCAAAAGAGGGAACCCTGGAAAATGAAGAGGTATGCTGTTCAGTCTCTCTGCCACAATTTACTGATGGAAATCAGATTTGGTCCCATTGTCCTCCCCAACAGAAAACTGAATCAGTCAGCTCAAATTACAAATGGCATGCAGAGAAATGCATTTTTCAAGAAGCTATTAGTGCTTTTTATACAGGATTATGGAATGAGGCATCACAAGCTGTGATGATATTAAAATAACCCTATGAATCCAGTAGGGGAAGAGCTTTGCTGGAAATCTTACATAAGGAAAAATTCCCTAGATTAAAGGATTTAAATAATGAGCTGTCAAACAAGGCTTCTAAGGGTCTTTACAAGATGAATTACTATTTTCAAATCCACACAGAACTTTCCTGTACTGCCCAGCGAAAGCCAATATGGCCATTTGTTCTATCACTCATGTTAACAGCCCAGTCAGGCCACGTCACACCAACAACTGCAATGCTTAATAGCCCACAAACCAGGGGAGATCCTCCTTCCTATGGGAATGAGACATAAGGACATTAGAATGTACAACTGCCAGGTCCTTAAGGCCTGGCTTTGCATTCTGCACAGCTACAATCAAAGAAACGACAGTTGAAATATGTAAAACTGAAGAGAAAATAAATTTCCTGGAACGACCCAAAGCTCCTACGGCAGAATAAACATATCCAGTAATTCTGATCTTCTGCTGCCTGCACAACATAATCAGAAGAAGAATTTAATTAGAGAGCTGTTGGAAAGGCAGCAAACAAGAACCATGCATCCTCATGTGCACTTTTGTCTTCTGCTCTGAACACACAGCTCTTACACAAGAGGAAAATGAATTATTTTGCCAAAAATATGACAAGAGCTATTTACCAATAATCAGTGTTTGAGATTATCCACAGTGTCAATGTCTAAACCTTGTGTAATAGAAGTTGCTAATTGAAATTCTTTTCTTCTGTCAGGACTTTAATACCCTCATGTCAACACCTACACTGCATAACTTCCTGCCATTTTTTTCTAACTTTCATCCTATTCTATACAAATGAGAACATTGTAAATACTTATTTTCCCAGTACTACTTATAAACACACTGGTTTATAAGTATATACCTTTTTTGTGTAACTGCATACAATCTATATACATGCATACATAATATGCATATAATGCTGTTTAAATGCATATATATATATATATATACACACATACACACATA
This sequence comes from Platyrinchus mystaceus, assembly GCA_035041135.1. Taxonomy (NCBI): domain Eukaryota; kingdom Metazoa; phylum Chordata; class Aves; order Passeriformes; family Tyrannidae; genus Platyrinchus; species Platyrinchus mystaceus. The sequence continues at coordinate 8,763,693 of JAWWLV010000046.1, forward strand.
AACATCTGAAAAACACCCAGTGCTTGCAGGTGCAGAATTTCATCTGCTGCAGCCAGTTGTTTGGATATTTTATCTTGACACTGGGCTCAGTATTATCCTGGACAGAAGTAGAAATTTAATTTGCTTTTGATTTTTGAAGAGGTCTAACAAAGTTAGGAAAGCTCTAAGAAACTTAGCTGAGCATCTCTAACCTTTGTTAGAGCCTTTGAGAGCAATTGAGTGATACATTTCCATCCAGTTCAGTAATTCAGAGGTTAAAGGGGAGAGACGGGAGGGAGGAGAGAGGCTTCAGCAACTTCTTGTCAGTATTGAATTGTAAATAAAGGTTTAAGCCTCTCAAAATTCTACCTTTTGTGCAGATTTCATAAAGTCTTCACAGATATCAATTAGCATTATTCAAGGGCTACAGGTGTTTCAAATTCCTTAGATACCCTGGTGATTTTAAAGTGCTTTTAAATGTATGTTTCTATAACCACCGTTATGCTTTCTAAACAAGCAAATTAAAATTCCATAGATTAGGAAGGCAGGGATTGCTTCAGTTCATTAGAGTTCGATCCTTAACTTCCATTTGCTGAAAATCCATTTTGTTAGGTAAGACTAAGCTTATATTTCATTATATACTTCTTTTTTTTTTCTTCCCCTAAATACTTAGCTCAAATTAGCTCTACAATTTCCTCCAAAAGCTTCTCAAAAGTATGTACTTTTGATTTATGCCAGGGGTACTTTTGATTTAATCCAGGGGTACTGGTCTAGTGGAGAACACACTGAACATACACATATTCTGCAACCTCTAAAAAACTAAAGCTGAATTGCAATTTATTTTCTTAAGGAGAAAAATCACAGTAATTTCTAGAATTTCCAGCTGTAACTACTGATTCTCTAAGAAGGACCAGTTTAATTCTACTATGGCAAATAAGTGTAAATTAGGAATTGGTAAAAAATAAACAGAACAGATTAAAACTAATATTAAGAGAAGGTATTTGGATGACCTGTGAATAAAGCAATGAAATTCCTACAGGTATTTTGGTAACATGGAGGTGACCAATTTATCTACACAAACTACCACATAAACTACAAAAACAGCTACATAAACTGATAGTGCTTCCTTCCTCTGCACCAGCAGCAAACTTTGTCAGCAACTAATAAAGATATCTGCTATTTTAGAGGCATGTTCCTTATGTTTGCTTGTTAAAGAAGAACAGAACCAGAAACAAAACCCACAGGAAAATTTCTGTGTTACAGCAAACAGTGAGCCAGGATCAGCTCAAATTGAAAGAAAGAGCAAAAGAAAAGGAAAAACACTTGTCTGGATAATGGCTTTGAGTTTTTCAACAGACAAACTTCATGGAAGTTTCATTCACAAGAACACTATAAACTCAGCATCATTCCCACTGCCAGCTGAACATGGCCCAGATACAAAAGCAAAGCGCTGATAACACCACACAGCACTGGGAAAATGCTCTGTTAAATCACTGGCTACCTGATGCAAGTTGGGAAAAAACCTCCTATTCTCCTCTTGCTATAGATGCAGGTAGACATCTGGCCCATTCTCTGGATTCTGTGTGTCTTGTGCTGCTTCTCTTGCTTTATGAAAGGGATGCTCATGTCTTGCTGGAAGCCTTTACAAAACTGGGATTATGAAAGTGAAGCCAGAGAAACAGCTGGAACTGCAGGAAAATCTCTCATCTAAGCAGAGGCCCTGCTAAGAATTCTGTAACATAACACGCTTTGTTCACCTACAAAATACCTATGATATTTAGAAAAGACACTAAAAACCATTATCAGTTACTGTCTACACAGGATTGGCTATACAAGACCTATTCCCCTGTGTTCTTCTGAAACATGTATACAATTGCCAGTAATTTTTTGCCTGGTACTTTACTGTATAAACAGCCTGTTAGAAAAGTCACCATCACCAGCAAAGCTCCTCCCAGCTAAACCCTTCTTTTGGCTTTGCCAGACTGTCTTTTTAAACAGGAAGCTGAAACACATAGGTTATCTTTTTTTTTCTTTTTAAATAAGGATGCTATCTTGGTTTAAACTCTTTCTTAAATATAAATATGACTTTTAAAGTCTTCACTGAAAAGACTTCAAACATCAAGATTACCCTTTACCCAACTGCTCCCCAACACATCAGTAATACAACGTTAAAACAAAAGTAGACCTTTGCATAACTCATATTCCTAAGTCTGTGAATCAAGATTTAATTGTCTTCATTTTTGCTTTAAAATATTCTGCATAGAAACTACTTTATATAACCTGTAATGATCAAGTGTAATTTTAAGAACAAACTTGCTTTATTTCTGGGTGCACATGTAGGGCAAGAGTAAGATCTGAAAACCATCGCGTTAGAGGGTGAGAGTGACAGGACTGGTGACATTAGAAAGGGAGACAAAGCATTGAGGCCCAGAAGAGGTACCAAGACAGCTTGACTGCTCATCAAGACAAAGGGGAGTGAAACTTGGATTAATAAATAACTCCCATCAAACTGATTTGATGGGAAGTGCTGCCCATGAGTTCATCGGGACTGATCTATGGACAAAAGGGTCGTCCCATGTTCCTCATGCCCACTACCCCTTCCTGGCCTCAAATGCCCATCCCCTCCCTGGCACTGGTTGTGGCCCTCCTGCAGCTCTGGGATGGACTGACTCAGCTTGCTAAGCTGGCAAAAAAGGGTAGCACCAAATGACAAAAAAAAGGAAGTGAGAGGAAGAGAGAGAGAGGAGCTTGGCATTGGTTTTTGGTGGCAGCAAGTCACGAGATGAGCTCGGCTGCATTACGTGGCTGCATCATGAATGTGAAGCTCTGCAAGGCTGCTCAAGCTGGTGGAGCTGCACAGATGGTTCTGAGGAGCAATTGCTGCTCTTCCCCTCCTGGCCACACATTCCCCACAACCTCCTTCGCTACAGCCCCGCTGTTGAACCCTCAGCAGCTCAGTTCAGCTTTCTAGCCAAGCCAAAAGGAATACTTCTGGTTCTCTCTGTATTTCCCACCAGCCCAGCAAGCTAAACTGGCTCCTTCAGGAGGAGACAAGCACCAGAAACAGCTCAAGGGACGGTGCTGGGCTGCCCTTCTGGCAGTCAGGTTTTTTGGGCAATGAGTTCTTAGACAAGCTCAGCAACTCTTAAGGAACTTTTGGCTGCAATAACACACCAGTCTCGTTAACACCTGCCTTCTTCTGCCTCCCCCACCTCTGAGCAGCACAGGTGCTCCTCCACACCTCGAAGTGCATTAAACAAACAGGAAAAAGTTTTTTGCTTCCCTTTGTGAAGAGCTGAGCTGGCTCATTAAGAAGCCGGTTAAACTCTCGTACCAGCAAGGAAATGGGTGGGACCATGAAGAAAGAAGAGGGCAGGACCTGTGTAAACTAAAATATTGAAGAACCACAGCTCAAAAATACAGTGGAGAACATTTAAATACAGGAGCAAAGACCTTATGGAATTCAATCTGAAATATGTGTTTACTGTAAGACAAACTTCATGCTGAATGATGCTTCATTAAAAAATAAAAACATTGCTGCTTTATATCAACAAAGTGCAGAAATGAACTCACACCTTTGCTTTACAATTGTGTAGAAATAAAAAATTGTTTGCAATGTATTACTTGCAGTAACACCATTAACTAGAAATCTCCTACACATTTACCTTTCTTATTTTCACGATTTTTGTAGATAATGCAACAAAACAACCCTAAATGATCTAATGAAAAACAACCTGGAGCCAGGATTTGCCATTTTCACTGCAGGATACACAGATATACTTTATATAACATTAGATAGCACCTGCTGTCTGTGGACTCCTGAGGAGATGCCTTCCACAGCAAGGACAGCTCTCAGTAGTTCCCCAAAAACACAGTTGTACAAAATAACATGAAAAAATCCTGTATATCAAAGCTGCACTTGATTCAGCTGCAAACAGCAAAAGACTTATTGATCACAGGTTTTTTACTCCAGATTTCCAAGTGCAGCTGGATACTGGTGCTCCAAGGAAGTAGTTGGGCTAATCTGGTAACTCTGTGTTACTTCAGGCAAGATCACACTGATCATATTTTGCTTTTAATCCCACATATAAAATCAACTGAGTCAAGTGGAGTCTTCATTCTGACCCCAATTTTGCTTTTGCTATAAATCTCATCATGATCTTCATTTCTCCTGAAAATGAGACAGGACTACTCTGCTTTGTAGCTTTGAACAGTCCAAATATCCCTTAATTGGCTGTAACTCAAGGAATTATTAGGAAAATATACTAGAAAAAGTAGCAACTGAATAGAAGGAGGATAAAAATCAACAATTCAAGGCTGTGAGATGAAATTAATGACGGGTTTTAAGTGAAAACAATGCATTTTTTTAAAAGTTTATGCCAGACATAGGGGCTTTGTCAGTGAGCTGAAAACGTTTTGGGTTTTTTCCCAATTACACAAACAAGCACTTAAATACCACATGCATTGGTTTGGGTTTTCTTCTGAGACCTTAAAGTAGTGAATTAACAGCTATTTTATAATGTAAGTAATAAAAGCAGTTAAATTCAGCCACTTCTGAGCAGTTAAGCAGCCATACAGTTGTCAGCTTTTTCCTCCCCCTAGTTGAGTCACAACCATCTTTTGGCTGCTGCTATTTATTTTCTGTTGGACAGTCGAGAACAGATGATGTTCAAACAGAATTCTTGCACACACTTCACAATTCACTGGCCAGTAACTGGTTTGATGTCAACAGCAGAAACAAATTCTTCATCTTTTTCACAATTAGTCCTGTGGCCAAAAGGTGGTCAACACTTACCACTGATAACCATGGTCATATCCTGGGGTTTATTCTTTTTCTTTCTCTGAGACACCAGCACAATAAGGCTGACCATTCACTTTACCAGAAAAAGAAACCCTAGAAAAAGAACCACTTCCTTCTGGTGTTCAAATTCACCACATCTTTAGATTTGTTTTAAGTTTGTGCAGCTGACAGGGTTCAGAATAAACATTACTGTACAAAAAATGCTGACACACTGACTGACCCATAGAGCAGCTGATCTTATGTGAGTCCATGATAATGAACTCCCTGATGGAGTTTTCAACTGGGAAAACCCGATGTGTCTTCTATTTTAGATTCCTTTCAACAGTTAACAACTAAAGGCCTCATTCATGGGGTAAATTTATCTTGGGAAATGCCCTGGAAGCACAGACTGTACTCTTCCTATGTACAGTGGCTTACTATTTTCTGAAGATTTATAACATACGTTTCTCAGTAAGAGATTACGTTTCATTATTCCCAAAACTGAGTGTATTACACATATTATGCAGCACTTTCACTAAAAAATATAGGATTTTTTCATGATTCCTTTGAATAGTTTTACCTTGTTATATAAACCTTGTAATTTAAGAGATTTAGGCTCAATCATTTTATCCCTATTTTTTATTATCCTGTGTTTATTTATTGTTACAGCAGCAGCTGAAGGAAGCACTTGGAAAGATCTCACAAGGAAAAATTCCTGTTGGCTTTTCCCATTGTGAGTGTCCAGCCAGCTCCTGTATAATCACACAATAGCTAGTGAATTAGGAGTGTGGTTTTTAATTTATTGCAAGATTTCTTTTTTTTTTTGGCAACACAGATCTCCAATCCAAGAACCATATCCAAAGTCTAGATGGCACTGGATTCTGGTTTCAGTTCATTCTTTACTTTGGCCCTGATGTGAAATATAAATCAACCCCCCAGTGGAATGTAGCTGAGCTTTGCTAAGACTTCTGTGACTCTGCCATGCAGGGATCTGCATGAGAAAGCCAAAGAACCAGAATATAAAGACACAGGGTGAATATTTATATAACTATTAAATGACAAACACTATTCTTTTTTGTTGCTAGAGGGTATAATTCCACCTCCTGAGAGCATCATCCCCTCTGAACTAAACAAAAGAACTGAAGAAACTGAAGAAAAAACCGTTGCATTTTAACAAGTTATTAATTTAGGTTATATTTTAAATTATGATTTGCACTAAAGAATGTAGGTCTAGGTGATAAACAACTCAACTGATTACTTATAGGTAAGGATACAAAATTCCTTCAGGTTTAAACCCTTCTCTGCCAAAATATCTTATTACAGGCTAATTTCTAGAAGGATAGAAACGCAAGCAAGCTTTACTCAAAGTAGTTGAAAGAGGTCTCCAATTTTATATACACATGTAGAAAGAAACTTGGATCTCCTTGAACACAGGAAAGCCTGTTACCTTCTGACCCACAGAACTCAAGGAAACCAGTTCAGAGACTTAAAGGAGGGGTTTGAAGCCAACACACAGGTTTGGTAACAGAAGCTGTTCTGCCTGAGCATCTCCAGAGCTCAGGAACCCTTTGATTCATAACTACTTTGATATATGTAAAATCTATGCACTCTTTGCATCAGTATTTTACTGCTCAGGAGGTGACAAACCACAAGGGAATCCACCACTTACACTGCACTTCCTTGAATTTCCTGAAGATTCCCAAGGTTGATGGACAGCAACACCAAAAGAAGCACTGGAAAGGGTTGTACCACCATCCAACACATGGGATAAGCGATGAACAATATTGCACATGTGGACAAGAGAGCAAATGTTCTGAAAGCAGGAGAATTATGTTCAACTGAAAGACTAAACAAGAAATACGGGAATTATTATAACAGAAAAAGGAGAAGAGGCCATGTATTCTGAAATAAACACTTTTAAAAGGCTCAAGACAATATCTGACAGCAAGAGGGTTGTTACCTGTACTCAGAAGGATGAGGCTGCAGTCTGTGCAAATAAAAAAGAGATGAACAGGGTTTAGCTTTTGTGTGTTCTAGAAGCAACACACAGCAGCCTGGACCAGAACCAAACTGGTTTAATTCCTGTAAATGCTCTTTAATGACACGAATAGATCCTGTATTCCTAAATTGTACCCTAAGCAATGATTAACACTGATTTAATACATTCTTGCATATTTTGACATGACTCAGTGACAGGTGGTCTAAGCTTTTTTGTTGGATTATTTTGTTGTTTGGTTGGTTGGTTTTTGTTAATTAAACAGCTTTTGTGATGATAACAGTCTCAGTTTCAAGTTCTTTGTCAGGTTTCCAGTATGCCGTAATTCAGTAATAGCTGCTAAAGGTCTGGGATAACTTTTCTTTTAGGCAGCATTCAACCTTTTTTGATATCATAGCTCACCAGACTATTATAGGAGAGATGATCTTCAGTACCAGGCAACATTTCAACTCCTAACAATCAAACTACATTCCTTTTGAGAAGCTTGAAACCATAAAAGTGAAATTTTTACACACAAGGTTTTCTACCTTTTCCAATTATTCTGCTTTTCTAAATAAAACGAACAGAACCCATTTATCACTTTTCATGTGAGGGCCACATCAGATTGTCTGGGAGGAATGCCCACTGTCTGCCACCTTTCTGGCACAGAGGGAGGTTTCCTTCAGTCACCTTATACTTTTGTTTTGCAGTAAGGTAGAACTTCCTCTTGGTAAAAAAGGTGCTTACTACAATTTTCACGTCAGTTGGAATTAGCAACTCATTGAAAATTTAGTTTTTCTTTCACTATATCTGTACTTTTAGTTCTGCTTTTTCTTTATATCCTTGTAGGTTGTTCTTCTGCGACAAAACCTCTCCCAGCCACTGACAGCCTCAGTTCACAGTGTTCCCTCAACTTGTCCTGCAACCTGATTTATGTCTGAAACATTTGATGGGCTTTTTGTTTATTCAAGTTGAGGATTCCAGTTGTATTTTCCCGCATTTTTAAGTCTCTTAAGGTTTATATAAATCAGAATTTTGATGCTTTCAAAAATTACACATATGGAGAGAAACAAACTTGTTCGTAAATGGATCACATGTTACTCCCTCCTCTTTATGTCTTCTATGCAAAAATTAAAGAAAAACAAAATCAAAAGCCAAAAACAGAGAAAAGAATTTGCAGGGCATCACAGGGGGAAAGAACAGAGGGAGAAAACTACAGGCTTCTTGGGATACTGTGTCAACTTCTCTCACCAAAATATCTGCTTCAATAAAAAGCGTAGAAATGGTGCACTTTACCCCAAACTTCAAAGAGCCAGACACAGCAAGCACAGCACAGGCTGGAATTCACCCAGAATTCCCCACCGAGAAGACGTAGAAAAATATAAATAAATATTGTCTCATTTTGCCATCACTGTTTAAATACACCAGACATGACAGAAAAGCCCAATGAAAAAAAAGAGAAGCACATTTGCCTGTGGTTACCTCATCCTCTTGCACACTGCCTGTCACTTAATTTTTCTGGAAATACACATTGTGAGGTTTTATAAACATAATTTTCATTTCCTTTCCAGGGAGTTGTCTATCAACAGTCCTTATTATTATTGTGCCTAACTGTGTCAACTGCACAGAAAAGTTCCAGCCTTCTATCCAAACATCCCTCAGCTTCTTCCTCAAAGGCCTGGAAGGAAACAGAAGGAAGCACAATATAAAAGCAATGGAGCATATGTCTATACACTTTCCACCATCAAAATAGAAAAATCACTGACCCAGAAATACCCTGAGCTGTGTAGGGTTCTCTAAGCAATCAACAGAATGTATCCTGGCTCTTTACAACTCAGAATTATATTTTTCTTTATCTTTTTTTATTTCTTCCTTAGACAAATGCAGTGGTAACCTCTCAGGGCACGTGATGATGTCTGTGGTAAGAAGGCTGGAAGTAAGATCAGGGTGTCCAGGGTCTGGGGAAATACAAACACTGCCTTAAATGAAACTAGAACTCTAACCTCTAATTGGCTTATTGATGAAAAACCTTCCAAAGCCTCTGTCAAGTGTGGTATCCAAGTGAGTGAAGTGGAACAGGACTTTTTCTCCAAAACACAGCATGGTGTCTTTTCAAAGCAGGTGGAAAGGAACAGCAGAGTGGAATTCTGCCTCAGCAGGTGGTGATGGGACCACTTGGCTTTTCTAGCAAAAATAGTGGGATTTTTCAACGTTCTCCGTTACATTTTGAATTTGCTGGACTCCTACTTGTGAAGCATGTGCTTCTTTGGAGCACAACCTCAAGGGCTCTTTGTTTTTCTCCACCTACTTCGACAATATTGAATTTTTGGGTAGGTTTTAAAGACTTAATCTCATTAAATAAGTCAAAAAGTGATGCTTTGGAAATAAGCACTTCCAGCTGCTGTCATGTAACGACCACCTTCAATTGTGGCATGTCTTCTCTAAAATTCTCTCAAACAACCGTTTACAATTGTTGCATCTGTGTGGCATTCTTTGATTTTGATGTACAAAAAGAACTGCTTTAGGCCCAATCCTGGAGCGGATCTAGAAGATGCAAACAAAGCAAGTACATCTCTCTGTAGAAGAATCATAGAATACCCTGAGTTGGAAGAGACATATAAGGATCATCAAGTCCAAATGCTTATTCTAAAGATGCTACAGGCTGCTTAAGAATAAATCAGCATCCAATAAAACAGCACTTCCTAAAATGTCTAACATACAAG
>JAWWLV010000046.1:8773249-8805371 GCA_035041135.1 Platyrinchus mystaceus
TCATTAAATAAGTCAAAAAGTGATGCTTTGGAAATAAGCACTTCCAGCTGCTGTCATGTAACGACCACCTTCAATTGGGGCATGTCTTCTCTAAAATTCTCTCAAACAACCATTTACAGTTGTTGCATCTGTGTGGCATTATGCATTTTCTTTGATTTTGATGTACAAAAAGAACTGCTTTAGGCCAATCCTGGAGCGGATCTAGAAGATGCAAACAAAGCAAGTACATCTCTCTATAGAAGAATCATAGAATACCCTGAGTTGGAAGAGACATATAAGGATCATCAAGTCCAAATGCTTATCCTAAAGATGCTACAGGCTGCTTAAGAATAAATCAGCATCCAATAAAACAGCACTTCCTAAAATGTCTAACATACAAGCATATCAAATAAACCTTAAATCTACTGGCTTCTAAAGTGCATAATAATCTTATGTGTCCTATGTAAATATATTAGCTACTAAATGCTTTAAAACACAACCCCCCCCCAGTTCTTCTGTGGTATTAGTCAGAGACTGATAACAGAGACAACATTAATTTGGAACTTAAAGGAAGAGATGCCTAAAATGTAGGCAAAGCACTGAATAATCTTATCCTGATATATTTGCATTCATAAAAAATGCCATTGAAACTCACAGAGCTTTGGTTCCGATTAAAAAAAAAAAGAAAAAAATTCCTTTGTTCAGTGTCAATAAATTAATAACAACACTGCATGTGCAGAATTCCAAGCTGCCTTTGTACACAAAGTGCCCCAGTGACATGAGTCAGCGAGGCTCTCACAACCCAGTCCCTTTGATCCACACATGTGAGGAGCTCACGCCCAAACACTCTCTCTCAGTCTTCGTTCCTCAGCTCCCAAGGGGTAGAACAGCAGTTTGAGTGTCAGACTTGTTAAGCAGGAGCAGGAAAATGCTCCAGAAACAGTCACACAGTTTGTTAGTTCCAATATTAACTGTCATTTTTGATCAGTGGTGTTTTACCATTACAACCAATTCCTGAGTGCTAACATTGCTCTTTTGATGGTTCACCAAGTACATGAATAAGCCATGACAAACAAACTCCCAAGAGGCTGGAAAAGATTTGGCAATTTCCATTTCCAAGGTAGACAAACCAGTATTGTTAATTTTGCCTTCAGCCCTCGGTCTCTGTCATAACAATAACCTTTCTTGAACTCCTCTCATTTTGGATTCTTTCCTCCCATAACTCTCAAAAAACTTTCAAAATTTCAGCAAGCTCCCCAATCCTTTCCTTTCCACGGATTCTCTAAAAAAACCCACCCAAACCAATCCACATGCACAGCATTTCTTATCCCATTCCTGGCCTCTCACAGCCTCACTCTCCAGTGGACAGAGCAAACCATTCTATTAATGGGGATATGCTCCGAGGGTTCACAGCAAGTATCCGGGAATGCTCTGCGTGTCTGTGGAGAGCACTTGTGCCTCACATCTCAAAAACAACACGCTGAGATCACCAAAAAGATTGCTGGACCTTGCAAGGGCATAAAAAAAGCTGTCAGGGCGAGGGAAGGAAAGCCATTCATGCTTGGTGAGAAAGGTAGAAGTATTTAGGAGTAAAATTATTCATTGCGGATTGAAAACAATCAAAGGCCAAGGAGAAAGAGGCATTTTGTTGTCTTACTGTATTCCAAAATATGTTTTTATTGATGGAGCAGAGAATCCTGGCAGGGAGGGTGGCTGAATCCAGGGGATATAAAGAAATCATTTGCCAAAGGAGGAAAAACCACGGCCCAAACGGGCTGGGAATGTTAAAGAGGCAGCAGCACGACAAGAAAATGATGGGACTGAACAATGGCAGGATATCCCTGGGTGTCAAAGGCCCAAAAGCCCAGTGGCACGGGAGAGGCAAAGGCAGAGCATTACTGGGGTTGTTTATGTTGGGGGGTGTGAAGGTCAGCTACTTACGGGCACTTAATGTCAAGTAACATTAACAGGGGACAAAACAGGATCTGACTTTTAAATTGACACTTTGTTTTTACTGACTTCTAATGAGATATAATATGAAGGGCTTCAAGAGGAACAGGCAGCCAGAAGAATTCTTTGTTAATGCGAGGAGAAGGAGATAAACAACCGAAATTAGCAGTGCAGAGAAAGAGTTAAGACAGCCTAAGACAAACAAACAAACAAAGTCTTTCTTCAATTCAGGCTAAGAGGTTCTCCTTCCATAAGAGAATATAGATGATTCACAGCTGTTTGGCATCTGCTGCACTTCTACCTAGAGAATGTGTTCTCTTTGTCATTAGATATCTCCAAACACAGGGAGGGGAGGATTCACATCCCATTTACTGGAGCAGGAGCATCCTGTATGCTGTTAAAGGTTCCTTACATGTTTCTGATGGTGAAAATCAAGAACTAGAGACCTACAGGCACAATATAAACACATTATAAGAAAGGACATTTTCACTGAGACTGCTATCTAATTTTTCACTTAATACAGCTATTTAATTAGTGAAAGAATCTAAAAGTATCACCATTCAATTCCAAGCAAGAATTTTACTATGTACATTGTTAGCAAATAAGAAAAATCTTGCCATTAGAAAGGCCAAAAAGTGTCAGTTTTCTGATCATAAATCAGAAGAAATCTCATGTTTACTGGATGATTCAGAAAATGTTGTTACTGAGCTGCAGCATTTTACGAATACAAGAAGAGCCAAACTTTCGCTTCTTTTGTTCTGAAATGCTGAAGTTTTTGACCAAGTGAAAGCAATTTTATGTATGCCACTGATTCAAAGCAAAAAAAAAAAATAATTATGCTTTACTTTTGGCATCAAATTATTCTGTAGAACCACATAGATGAAACAACTCAGTTAAAACAGCTGTGCAAAGTACTCAAATTGGCTTGTTTTCTTCCTTTCCAATAAACCTCTAGCCTGCTTGGAAATTCCTATTTTTTCCAGACCTCAGTTTGCCTGGCTTATTTGGTAATCTGTCATCTTTCACAGGCACATACTCTCTTATTTTCTACAGCTGTGGACGTACAAATTTCCATAAAAACCTACACATCTCCACTTAAAAGATCAAATTCAGCAGTTTGAAACTTGCTAAAGCAGGAAGGACTAACAGCAAAACACAAGGAATAGTTATCTAGATATATTCAAATATAAGATATGAGACATTTACCTATTTTCTCTTCTAAAAGAAAAAAAAGGCATCAAGTTTCCATGCTCACACAAACACATCTAGAGGAGTGCATTGGAAATTAATCTGTGCTAACCCTGTAACAGTCCCCAAAACTCTAAGAACAAACACTTTTCCTAAATGCAGTATTTTAAAATGAATGAACAGCAACAATGGCAAAGTTGTGGTCAAAAGATATCCAAATTTAAATCAGTTGATATGTAAACCCACTATAAATGGCACGAGATTTGCATACACAGGCTAAATCTGGGCACTTATATCAGCCCTCATTATTTGTAAATTCCTGACAGTGAGAAAGCCCTGAAATAACAGTAAATATTTCACACCACTTAATGCCACAACAAACTCACATCTGTCCAACAGGGCAGGGTAAGACAATTCCACAGCCCGTCTACCCTCATGGCTGAGCCCACAAAATCCTTGTTTTAGGAGAAGTGGAAGAATTTTTCCAAGTATTGTTTGAATGATCCCCCATCCTCCCTCCCCCCAGAGCTCTGCACTAAGATTAATGAAGTAGTTCATGCCTTTCAGAGCTACAGGAAGCTGAAAGAATGACTAAATATTCTTCAGTTGTGTATTCAAACTTGTCTGTGCAACTCTCTCGAAACTCAAGACTCCGATAAAATTACAGCCCTTTATCTCCCAAGGAAACAGATACCTGGAGCACAGTCTTGTTCATGCCCTGATGTTCTAAAATCATACTTATTGTAGATTATTAGAGGAGTAGTGGCATAATTCCTTGGGTAAAGTATCTCAAATTCAGAGGCACAATGAAAACACATTTTAAATGGCACTTGTGGAAACTGTGCCTGGATAAGGTTTCTGGGTTTTTTTTGCAAAAGGAAGATAAGCTACTTCTCTTTCCCAGTTGCTCACACATGATTATGGATAGTCACAGATGTTGAGTTATCATACACATAACATCTAAACAACAACTTTTTGCTTTAAAAAGAGGTTTGTTTGAAATTATAAAAACAAAAACCTGTTATTTTTCTTATCATTATAAACAGACACAAAAAATACTACTAGGAAACATTTTTGGTTTGCTGACGGTGGTGGCAGGTATCATTTCAATGATCACCAAAATTAACCAAATATAACAAATACCAGATGGAAATGCAAACAACTTTCAGAATATGTGAAGCAGTAGCAGAAATATGTTATGCTTTTAGAAAGAAGTTTGTTTCCTTGTAAAATTTATTATTTGTGTTTATAGAGCTCTCTGGCAAGAGGTCTGAGCAAAGACTGCACTTCAGGCTATTCATCAAAAGTCCTACACTCAGCTACAAAAAGTCCCAGTGTCACAGAGATGGAACATCAGGCTGCAAAGTAACTATTTATCTTGTAATTCTACTTGTGATTTTGGAATTGACTTGACCAGCAAATATTTGGCTATTGATCCACGATCAAGATGAAACAATTGACTTTTTTCCATTAATTTGCAGGTAAATACCTCTGCATGACATATTTTAAATGAGTGGTCTTATGCAAAGATATCTTTACATTTATACAGCAGAGCTGCAGGCAAATGTCATTGCTAACCCTTAATTTTCCTGTTTTTAGAGGGCTCAGACTGCCAGTCTCTGGCTGGTGCTGCTCAATGAGTTTTCCTTCCCAGCTGCACCCTCGTGGCTCTGCCGCCCTTGCAGTCACACAGCAGATGCATTGGTCTCTTTCAGACTAAAAATTTATATCTATCAGCATTGCTTATGTATTATTCTTAACAAATTAGCACAGGCCCTGCCCCAGCAGTGGCAGTTTGCCATTAAGGCTGAAGCTATGTTATAGTTTTCACTGAAGTTGAATTGAGTTCTATGTCTCGCTGCTTGCACCTGGTATCCTGCTATAAAAGGAGATTTTGGACTTCACCTCTCCTTAATACAGAACTTGAAACTGAAGTATCAGAGAACACATGCTTGCTACTGAGGCATGTAATTTCTTCCTTCCTCTTTATTCTAAAATTATTCATGTTACCTACTTGATGGAAATAAAAAAAGCCCAAGCTTCAAGTCACACAAGAATGTGGCAGATCCTTGTCCCAGGGACCCTGCTCTCGGTGAAGTGCGTGCTGTCCTGTCAGACAGAAAGTAATTCCTTGTTCCTGAACAACAAAACATGTATTTACTACAGATACTCTTTCAGGCATTTAAGAAATATTTTTATGCTTTGCTTTTGTCATTTTATCAATGCTCTAGTTGTGTTCAATGGCATCCTCCATTGTCCAGAGCAGCAGGATGACAGACCCAATCACTGGGACTTGACATTAACGTGCTCACATTCCATGGCCACGGCTTGATTATAAAAGCCATGAAAGAGTGAATTTAATATATGGCAGAACACCAGAAATTTTTTTCTGTTTCCAGTTCTAGAAACCATCTTTCTGATCTTGAACAGCAACCAGGCCCACAAAGTTTCTTGTCTTTCCACTACACTGGTTTTGTTAATTCTCTTCTCATGGCTTCCAAAAGGGCAGGGGATGTTTCCCCCATCACTGACCACACCTGCTAAACTTAACGATCAAAATTATGTCTTTGCTGACAAAAATGTTATTAATTTTCCATCACTAATACATGATTATTTGTACAGCTCTACCAGCAAAGGGGAAAATGGGAATTCACTGAACATGGCATCAACACCATCATTACTGCAACAATCCCATTCAGTCTGAGACAAAATGAGCTACAGTTAAAATTCTTTTAACTGCTGGAAAATGCCTACTTATATGAGCATGGCAAGCAACACTGTCAACAGAGATGCCCCCAGGTCACTTGCAACTATGAGAATTTTAAGGAAAACTGCTCTGAAGGCAAAAGGATAACAGTTCATCCTTTTTTAAGTGGCAGGGAATTGCTCCCATTTAAGTTCCTGTATTAAATTACATTAAAATTTGGGAGGGACTGTGCTTTAAATATAGTTCAAACTAAAAGAATTAATGTGAAATGACACAGTGGCAATTCCTGCAGTAAATGAAAGGGTCAGCTCTCCTGCACCTTCTAAAAGGAGGAGCCAAACAGCTCGCAAAGAAACACAAAAAGTTTCTAACCCCTCATTTTGTTTCAACAGACACAGACCTCCCAGGCCAGAACACTGAGTCTTGTAGCCCCAATGATTCTTTCAGCCCAGAGACAGAACCAAGGCCATACAAAAGTGACTTTGTGCAACTGAACTGGGCTGCAGCCCCCAGAAAGTGCTCTCATCAACACCCAGCGCTGGCAGGAAATCGCCGCTGCCTTGAGCCTTGATCTGCCCACGTGGATCACAGACCGGCCTCTGTTCTCCTCTAATTGTCAACATCTGCTCTGCAGATCGATGAATAATTTCATGACTACACACACAAAAATCTCTCCTACTGACTCCAAAGGTTGTTGGTTTTGGTTCGTTTTGTTGTTTTTTTTTTTTCATCTTGAAAGCGAAATCTGACACTGAAATTAAGAGAGGGCCTGTTTCACTCATAGGTTAAGGTTTACATTCTTCTGAAAGATGCCATTAAAATGGAATTCAGGGTAGGTAGGAAATGCTAATGTTGCTGGCTATTACTTTCTAAAATCAGGTGGCCAAATAAATGTTGGCAGTTAAGATAACACATCATTTTCAAACATGGTGTGGGCTCTGTAGTAGCTGATTTTCTGCCCTAAAAGTTTAGTGTCAGAGGTTCTGATTTTGTAGATACCTTCTACCTCTGCTTACAACTATTAAAGAGTACTTTTGCAACACATCATCTTATTTCCCCCTGAGGTCATCCAGGAGTCCAGGACTAAGTATTTCTTACCAAAAATTTGTTCTCTTCCATCCTTACACAGGACACAGGCCATTTATTTCTCTTAAGAACATAACCATTGTTTCATTTTTTTGTCCTTGTCTGAGGTCCAGCAGTACAAGAGATGAAACCCAATTAAAAACTCTTGCCTCAAAAAGAATAAAATTCTCCTTCCTTGTCCACTTTGATAAATCATGAGCATGTTCCATGTGAATGCATCTTAGATCAAACTTCATTTTCTGTATCAATCTGTTCATTATTAAACATGTTAGTGTGACATATGAGAGGTGATTCCTTGGCTTGATTCATGCCAAGTACAACAAATCTCAACTCAAACATCTTACCCCAGAAAAAGTGAGGCTGCAGATGTACAATGGACATGTTCAATATGACCTGAGTTTCATTTAAAAGAAGAAACACATGTGAGGACAGCTTAGCAGCACTGTCACTTGAAAACTCAACTTTCCTGCTCTTTCAAGTGAGACATCAGGGGTTCTAAGACTGCCAAGCATTTGAATGGAGCAGTTTCTAATTTATTTTCATTTCACAATCACAGATGTATTTATTTATTTCTAATAGCAGAGTGCCAACATGAAAGGTATGAATGAAACTCCAGGGATATGGCCCTACTACAGTTTTAGATTGTCACCAGGCCTGGCTAAAAAAGGAAGGGGAGCAAGGAAAAAGGGAGATGCACAGATGCATCACCATGGGCTTGTCTGCAGCCCTCATTAGCAATGCCACTCTTTATGATCAGAAGTGGAAGACTGGAAACAGAAATAATTAAAGAACAAATCACAAGAGGAGGGAGTCCTTGCCAGTACAATTCTCAGACAGTTTTCCAGGACCGGAACATACCGTGACCAGGATTTCTGAACTGACTCCTGCACAAAGCACAGGTTGCATATGGAACACAACTATAAACTCCCAATCCTTTCTCCTTTAGCTTAAATGCTCAGGAAATGCATAGAAGGAAAAGAACATGGTCCCTTCAGTGTCTTGCTGAAGCACACACTACACCCAGGTCCACTGCAATGACTTCTTTATCTCTCTTTCTGGCTTCTAGGATAATAAAGCTGAGATTTCCCTGCAATTTCCCAGCTGTAAATGCTGTGACAGTTCCATTGCTTCTTGCTTGGGTTCAGTGTTACCTTGCTGGCCTGGCAGGACTCCAAGTGGAGTCTGTCAAAGTGTATGAGCACTGCTTATCATAGTCTGGTTTGTCTCAGAAACATTAAAACTGTTTAAATGCAATTGCCAACCTGATGACCAATTTATCTCCTTCCCCTGAGGCCTTGACTCTATGATAGAGCATTTCCTGGGCAGAGTATTGTTTTCTCCTGAAGATATTATTAATCTGCTGCTTTCTTGCACTCATGGGTGGTTACATTTCAATTTCTTCATTGAAAACTACTCAGCAATCTGCTCCTTGCAAAATAAACGGGCAAAGAGGGATGTGGTGAACTGGTGGCTCTTTTGTGAAGCATCAGGGAAAGACAAAATTATACTGGGGAAGAGATGAAACTGAGAATGAAGTGAGAAACTGAAAGCTGTTGAGTGTAGTAGTCATAGCCATAAAAAACAATTCCAAAAGTCACAGTGGAAAATGGCAAAAAAGTTTAGGACACAGGAAAGAAAACATATAAGACCTGGCCATACAGTCCCAAAGTCCCCCTAAATTACACAGTGTCAAACAGATGGGTTTCAGAGAAGTAAGTCTGGTATGTATGCTCCAAATAAATTTCAATTAAGTTGTATAAAAAGTCAAAGTAACTCTTATGTGATATTATTCACAAATTTGGGCCTTATTTTATTCGCTTTTGACAAAGAACATGGGCATGAAAATTTTCTCTAAAGAATTCACAATTCTGCTGCAAAGGTGCTTAAAGTGGACAGGGAATGAGAGATGGAGAAGAGAATTGAGAACACACACATTAACTGAGACAAAAATCAAACCAGAGGCAGACCAAGTAAATCTAGTCCAGAAGCCTGTTTGTGCTCCATGGCTGTGGAGGAGTATTTGTATAAAATGTGCAGTCTGATGTAAAAAACAAACACGCAAAAACCAACAAAGCAAAAAAAACCCAACACCTGAACAAGCTACATTATAGACAGCACACTTATTTTGTCTTTAATGGCTAAATACATCCTCCAAAGTTATAAAGATTAAAAAAATCTTTTAAGTAAAATTTGAACCATTTTATAAACAGCAAGAGTTTGCCTTAATTTCTCTTTACAGTTTTATAAAATAATCATAACCCTGAGATTAATATGTTCATGACTATATTTATTTCATTCTGACATTATTACAGTACAGGTATGCAAAGAATTAGCCAAGATAAATACAGACCTCTTGGCATGCTATGAAATTATACACCTGAAAATAATAATTCCTTTTACTGCACAAACTTTCTGAACACCTATCCTTTGTGTTGACAAGCATGATTAAGATCTACTCCCATAAATTCAACACCATAAATGAATGGTGGCTAATTTGTCCAATAAAAGAAGTCTGGTAACATCTGCTTTTTCTGTTTCAGCAGCTCTGAAGAAATCACTATAGTTTGCAGCAAGCACTAAGCCCTTCTACTCTGCCTGCCAGCAGCATCAGAATTTTCAGTTTAAGGAATTCTACTTGTAAAATGCAGGGTATGGAACTGCTGGATTCACATTCCTCCACCTTTTCCTGCACACTGGGAGCGGTCACTGTGAGTGATGCAAAAGGTTGAACCCACCCCTCCTCACAGAAACCAGCTCACCCTAAGAGGTGGCACAGGACCAGCAGAGACACCAGGAGCCAGATCCAAGAGCATTTCCTTCCTCTCTGTGCTCCCCATGCCCTGCCACGTTCACTTTTTGCTCTGGGAGGAGTTGGCTCTCCCATCTCACAGGGCACAGGCCCCCTCTGCCTCCTTCACATGTGGTTCTCAAAATGCTGCACAGACCCTCTGCTTCTGGAGGACCCAGATGTGCCACTCACCCTTAGGATCATGAACATGCCATAAGTGAACTGACAAATATCTATTTTTTTATGGAAAAGGACACACCATTCACAGCTACACTTGATCCAAGTTAATGTTCTGACGAGCTCGCTGTAAGATTTTTATCTGCACAACTTCAGCTCAAGAACTTCTAATCAGAGCCAAGGCTGTACAAACAGAATAAAAATCCCATGTCTCAGTTTGTCACTAAGAAAAAAAAAAATCAAAATCAAATTGCAGAATCAAAGAATATTCTGAGTTGGAAGGGACCCACAAGGATCGTCGAGTCCAGCTCATAACTGAATGGCCCCTATGGGGATCAAACCCACAGCTTTGGCATTATTAGCACTGTGCTCTAACCAATTGAGCTAATCATTACTCATTAAATCTGGATCCTTATACTCCAAAGCTGCTGGACTGGGTACAAATCTGGCTTTTTTACAGCACAGAAAGGAAAAAAAACCTTCAAACATAACAGTATAACATATATTGTTAATACTTCTGAGAGGATATGGTGGATGTAAATATTTTAAAATTCAGCTTCCTTAAGTAGTCAGAAAATCAGAAAAGCAACAACTACTGTAGAGACAAATGTCAAACATGGCAGGGTGAGGTCAGTATAAAAATAATATTAAGGAACAAAATCTTAACTGTGATAGATCAAACTGGCCTTGGGACCTACTGCCTGTTAAGGGATATGGTGTCCTCACACTCACCACTTCAATTCCCATGGAAATTACTGAGCTCTCCTGAAAATCTGGCCCAGTACTTTTATCACTAAAACCTGTGACCGAAAAAGGAAGTTATTTTGCAATAATAAAGAGAATGTGCTTAACTCTTAAGACAGTGAAAACCTGTTCAGTGCCCACTGCAAGACAAAAAGAAATGCTTTTTTTATATATAAGGCCATAATAGGGAGCTGCCTTGCAGATGAAATATGTCTGAAATCGGTAATTTTTATTACACTAGAAGCCACAGTAAAAATATTTCCCTTTCTTTTGTGGAATCAGCACTTTGATTTTCAAATTCAAAGAAAGCAAACGACAGGAAGTGAAGGGTGTATCTGCTCTGTGCTCTCACATATGGATGACCAACTGAAAAATAAACATCACTGAATCAGCTGGAAACTTGTATTTGCAGTGGACTTTTTGTTTTGAAAGGGGGGAAAAAAAAGGTAGGGCTATTTCAATATCTCACCTGCCTTTTTAACACAAAAACTGTGCTTTGTCCCTCAAAAAGCAGGCAAAAGTATAGTTTCCTTAAGCTATAAAAGGCAGTGATACAGAAGCCCAAAGCAAAACTTAAGTGCTGTTAATTTGTGAGCCAGCACATCAACAAGATAAATACAGAACATCAAACAAGAATAAATGGAGCACTCAGAAACTGGAAGTCATTAGTTGTTTCCATCCACGACCCTAATTGCAGCCCTACGTTATCAACTAAGTCCTGATTTTATTTAAACATCTTTCTCTATTTTCAAAAGTATTGAGGAGACAAAAATGATAATAGTAACTTGGGAAGCAAATTATGTGTATGTGAAAATTTAACTCTTGACAGTCTTCCTTTACACTTGTCACCTTTACACTTGTCACTTTACACCTGCCCATCTTGTACATCTAATGTCTTAAGAAAAATAGATTTTAGGATGCAAACATGTTGATATGGCTGCATTCCATATTGGTATGGTTAATTAGTTAAAATACAAGAAAATAGCTGGAACAAATTGTAGCTCAAATCAGAGATGAACTTTTTGTATCTGTTGAATTTCTATGTCCATCAAAATCATACCATGCTTTTTCTGCCATACAAGGATTCATCCTGCTGTAAGGCTGCATTCACCAAGAACTGTTTGGAAGAAAGCCAAATTTATTGTAGTCACAAGTTGCTTTTATACTATATTAAAATATTTCTGTACCATTTAAACATTACCATGTATTAGGAACCACATTCCAGCCTTGTTTAAGCATGCAAATTATCCAACAAAATATGAAGGGGAAAAATCCCAGTTATTTAACACTCCTTCCCCCATGGGACACCTTTAAACTCATGCAAAACTGCACACACACAAAGCACAAGCTGTATACATTTCTGAATTCCTCCAAACCTGTTTCTAAGTTCAAAATATGTGACCCTGAGCTGCCTTTACATAAAGCCTCACTGGGAAGTTCTAACTGTGCTTTGAGTTCACAGATGTGGGTAAGCCACTTCTCATTAAACTTTCTAGAGCTCCATGAACCCTTTGACACGCATTTTTACATGTAAATATAAACACTGTCAAGCTTGTGAAACTTTGGTTCATTCTCCTCCAGAGGAGAACAAGGATCAACCACAAAAGGAAGCAGCCAGTTGCTTTTTTCTTATATACTATAGGCTCAACCCCATATAAACCACTAAAATCTGCTGTAATAACCACTCTGGGACTTTGGCTGTTTCATTCAGTATTAAAGCATCAGGATCTCACTATTAATTACACATTTTTAGATGAAAGGAGTGAAAGAAGAGGAAATGGTGACCAAAAAAATCCCAAGAAAGTGTTGAGTATCTTTTTATTGAAAGACAACAAACACAAGTGAGCCATTAATAGTGGCAAAGATGGGGGGGGCTGGAGGGGATTTCAATCAGCCTTTTCATGTTTTATTCATTTTTAAGTAAGAAAGCCTTTCCCTCTGTCTAGTTTTTGCCTTTACTAACATAATCAGACATCAGGCATTGCACACATCCATCCCTTTCTGATTGCTGCCTCAATGATTATTTCAGTTCTATCACAAGGACAACTAACCCAAGCACTAAGAAAGGTGGGGTTTTCTGTCTGCAAGTAGACAAAACAGAGATATCCAATCTGTGGCCCACCTGGAAAATTCAGTTTATTTGCAATCTACTCCTACCAGCCTTTGAGCACTAAGAAGTTGACTATTGAGACACATTATGACAATGCAATACTGAGTGCACTGAATTTATGGAAAAGGTCCAGCCAGGCTGTCAGGTCCTTCTGGCTTTAAAAAACAAGCTACGTGCTCTGACTCAAGCACAGTGCTGCATCTATTTCCAAACCAAGCATCTGTAGTAAGTTCTGATTTGAAATATTAATAAACTCTACTATAGGAAGATTAAGTGGAGAAGCATAGCTTTTAAACCTATCAGTGAACAGAAAGGTGTGTGCTATAAAACTATAACATGTTAATTATTGCTCTTCTGACAGGTGGTTGGGAGAGATTATTCTTAGAACTACAAGTCACCTGTGACAACTTCCAGATTTATCCAACAGGAAGAGCTCTGAGATAACCTGCAAAGTCCAGCAGGTATCAGGAAGTCACACAGCCACAGCCACTGTGGTTTGTTCAGACTGTTATTTATCTACATTAGGACAGCCCAGTCTTATCATCCACAGGCCCATTCCTTTTGGCAGGAGTCTCCTCATGTGTCACCCTAGACTTGCTGTCTGCTTTCTAAGTGAACAACCATATGAAAGCAGAGAAGTCTCTTGTCTTTGGGGAGGAAAAAATGGTATGTCATATGGAATTATGCTTCAGGCTGAACAGAACACTCCACAGGCTGGAGACTAAACTAAGCTAGAGCAGTGATTTAACAGACATGGATATGAACTCAGCTCTTTTCCTTACAGTCTGCAACAATCCCTAAAAACTACTTGTATAAATATTTGTGCAATTAATCCAAGCATAAAACCATTCAGACCTTTTTACTTATACAGCCCAGTAAAATTTCCAGTATACAAGAAGGGCTGCATGATCAAACCTCAGTCACATTTACAAGCACAATCCAGACTCGGATATCCTGTTGGATTAGTTTTAATCTACTTTTTTTTTCACTTACCCCAACATCAAAACAGTCAGTTCTCTTAATTTGTTTACTCATTTTCTTCCTGTACCTATCACTGTGCTCTGCACTTACTGAACAGTTAAGATTATCCATTTTTAATTGTTTTTCCACTCTTGGCCAGAAAGAGCAAGTCTACCAGAACACATATACATGTATTTTAAGTCTTACATCACTATACCTATATAAGCCTGCTTTAATCACCTACCATTTATACACAAGATAATCATGAAAAAGCAAATATTAATCTTTTAAAAAGTAGGTTTTTTTCATTACCATGCTCTCTTTGTACTCTGCCAGTCCCCCCACACTCTCTGGGGTCTATATTCTGAATTTTCACGCATACCATAAAGTATCTTTGGAATGTTACAGTATAATTGTTTAGAGAAACATTTAACGGATGAGTAAGCATCAAGAGGCCAGGGCTAAGGGAAAAGAGAAGTTAAAATGCTGGCAGTATTTTATATTGAATGATCATCTCAGCATGAGGACAGGGGACGGACATTTGATCCAAAAATCTGGTATTGACTCAAGTGATACAAACCCAAAGCCAGCATGGAAGGTATGAAGGCACCTACCAAAATATCTGCTCCTACCCACCCCTCCCAAACTGGGCTTTGGGCACTGGCCAGTAGAGAAATCCAGTGTTGTTTGATCAATAAGTGGAATATTATGATAGGGGACGACATGATCTTGACAATTGGCTCTTTTTCCTTTTTTAATGCTTTCCCAATTTACAGCACAAATAATCTGCATGTGCATGATACAGAAATCCAGGATTAGCTGGAAAGAGAGCTGGGCATCGAGTACACAGGCAGCTACAATAAAGCTTGTCATTCTTTCACTACA
Source organism: Platyrinchus mystaceus (assembly GCA_035041135.1). Taxonomy (NCBI): domain Eukaryota; kingdom Metazoa; phylum Chordata; class Aves; order Passeriformes; family Tyrannidae; genus Platyrinchus; species Platyrinchus mystaceus. The sequence continues at coordinate 8,787,824 of JAWWLV010000046.1, forward strand.
GGAAACTGTTGGAGACAATATGCTGTAAATTAAAGCAAATTTTCCGGAATTCCCTGAAGGATGTTCCTCTCAGAGATCATACAAATCCATTAGCACAGGTCCACCATTAGAGTTTTCTTGGGGCTCATTTTCTGAAGAGAGTTAAAAAAAGCACCCACAAAATAAAGTGTATGGAGTATCAGGGGTAGAGGAGTGGGACAAATCAGGCCTAACCTTACATAATTGATTCATACCCTGATTATTAGAGCACAGTTGAGAGGGCTCTTACTCCCAATTCCTCCTCAGCCCCATATATTTTTACGTAAGAAAAAGCAAAATAATCATCCCCCTACCTGAATTCCTTATCAGAAGAAGGGACATAAAGGCAGGAGAAGTACTCTGGAGACCAAACAGTTCTTTTCCACCAGAGCCAGAAAAGCCCAGCTGCCCCAGCCTTGTGCCACAGCTGAAGTTTGTCCCATGATTGGGCACCTAAAACCTCCCTCCAAGGGGGTTCTGTGGTGATTAACAACATATGAGTTGCAGCTGCTGCAGCACAATCTCTCCAAGCTTCAGACTTTCATAAAATTCTCAGAAATGGGGTGTCTCTGAGGAACTGCTGTTTCTGCCTTAAATTTGGTGGAGAGCAGGTTACACATTAAAAATTAATTAGGAACACACAAATAGTGTGATTCTGTAAATCTGAGCTTGGTAATAAAATCATGGATGAGTAGCACAAGTTCTCCTATGGAGCCTTCTAATTCCAAACCCAATGTATTTTTCAAGATTCCTAATATCTCTGTAAAATGGGTGAATCTAAATCATCTGTAAAAATAATGGATTGATTAAGGCTTTAAGAGGTATCTGCAGGCACGTGACATTGCAAGGGACTTCCCAAGTCACTATATCTGCATCCCACTATCAAAACCACTGTATTAAATCATCTCTTCCAGAACAAATACTTCTCCATCTAAAAAAGAGTTTTCTCTTTTTTCCATATCCCCCCTTAAATAACCTCAAAATTAGGATATTTCTTTTCATTTTCAGCTTAATTCATTAAAGACCTCATCCAGGGGCCATTTAGATGAAACACTACACACTGTGTAGGACAAGTTTTTACATCCTCAACTTTTTCTTTCTCTTCACCAACACAATGATCCAGATGCTGCTGTCACATAAATTCACTGGTTTAAATCTCTGTTTTTTCTAATGCCATACTCAAAGGCAAATCCAAATATTCCATTTTCTGTAATTGCTTTTCCTTGCTGAATTAGAGGGAACTGTAATATCACTACTGACTTTAAAACAGGGTCTGGAGATTCCTTCCTGTGTTACAATGCCCATAAGAGCCTGTGAGCATGTCTTTGGGGTTTGGTAATGGGGAACACAAGACAGTTTATAATGAATTCTAACAAACTGAGTATGTTAATCTTTTCAGCCACTTAAATCCAGGGAAATCAAAAGCAAATGTCTTCCTACCATAGCATCCCAAAACCCAACCCCAAATACTTGGATCTTAATTCCTGCTGGGATGTTTTCTGCTAACCATCCATTAGATTTCTTACAATATTCCATGCAATGTTCCTCCACAAGTTGGATTGATTTCTTCCATGGCTTAACTTGTTTTTGCCAAAGTCTCTTTTAGTTCAGCACTGGCCTTCTGCCTAATGAAACAACCTTTCTTTATGCCAAAACTGTCATCTTCAGTTGCACAAGATGCATCTCACTTACAAACATGTGAATGAGCCCAATTTTTAATGCCTGAAGAACTGCTATTTTAAAATAATCCTGAGCAAAACTTAAACAGACATGGGAGTGGTCGGTACCTTGGGTGGGAGAGGAATCCTTCTCAGGAGAGATTTTTTTCCTTTTGTGTTTAAGTGCACCATTTAAAAACAAATCCCTGATTATTAGAACACAAAAGCAGATGTATTTAAGCACAGACAGCAGTGGGATGTGGAAGGCTCACACTGAACTGAAGTGAAAGCTTCATTCTCAGCCAGTGTGAAGTCATCCTTCACATGCAGCATAGCCTTGGCTCTTATCAACAGACTGGCCTTTAAATGTAAGAATCTGATAACCCTAGTGAGATATCAAGTACTGCTAATGACGAAAAAATTCACCTAAATAAACCTGCTCTATTTTCCTGCTGTAATTTCAGACACAGCTGGAACAAAAATACCTGTGTGAGAAGTTGCTCTTGGGTGAGGTTATTGATCCAGCGAGTGTATCGTCCAGTGGAGTCCAGTGGCTCTCTTCTGACTTGGCAACCAACAATCTAAAGCAAAATGAGATAAATCCCACAGTGTAAACTGCTGGACACCCACGTGGCAACAAAACAAGATCATAAAATAAACATTCAAAACATGGCAAGTCCAAGAATTATCTACGCAGTCCTTGTTACCCCCCTTTTATGTCCATAATATAATATGGCACAGTTGCTCTGCTCAATTGTTAATTAGTTACAGACTCTGAGGGTCTCTAAAAAACTAACACTGAGAAGAGTCTTTCCAATACTTTCATTCATGGGAATATTTGAACCATTTTGAAGTTTTCAGACAAATGTAGACATCTGAAATGCAAAATTTCACCCAAAATAGTTAAGTTTGCCAAATGAAAATGGGGAGTTGAATAACACCAGGCTATTGCACCAACAGTGCCTTAAGCCACAATACCATACATGACTTTTAATTCATCTAAAATAAAGAAAAAAACCCCAAACTGTATTAATCTTCAGATTATCAAGTTCTGTTCAAGAACAGGTGGAAAACTTCCTTGGTTAATTTTCCACCCTAAGGAATGAAGAGCATATACTGAGCACAGCAAGTTTAAATCTTCTAGGTATCTGTATTTACAGAACTGTAAACCCCACACAGATGGGAGCAGTCAGGCTGGAATTCTGCACGTGCAGTTATGAATACTTTTGATGTGGGAACAAAAACACCATGAGGAGACCTTGCTGGGGGACTGCTGGCAGTGAAACATCACCATTTAGACTATGATTAAATACAATCAAAATAACAACTGTGAAAAAAAAGAAAGCAAGATTTGCTTATCCCATAAGAATAAACCAGAATGAACTATGAAATTTTCTTCCATGACAATGATGAATTACTATGGAAAACTTCAATCCTTATCCTAACTTAATCCTCAATCACAGCTAGGTAATACTAAGACCTTTTCAGAAGGTTAAGCTAAAATTCTTTTAAACTGAATATAAATTAGTAGAGTTCATGGAGATGTTTTTAATAGGGGCACTCCACAGAGATAAAAACTTGACAGAAGCTGTGTCAGATGTAGGTACATCCTGTTCTTCAAGGATTATTTTTATTTAAGAATAGAACTACATACAGAACTCATTCATTATCTAGACAATAGAATATTGTAATCCATACTTAGCAATCTTATACTTGTTTCATACATAGAATTAAAGAAAGAGAGAAAAAAAGGGTTGATATACTTAACCCTTTCCTAAAATGTCTTCCATAATAGTGGCTTTAAGTTTGCTTTTCCTTAAATTACCTAAATGTGTGCTATGCACACATATATCTAAAGTATTTCTTTCCAGAAGGCTTTCTAATTATTCCTAAAATCTATTCTTTTACAAGCAAGTTGAATTGCTGTCTTCACTCCTCCTCCTACTCATTCAGAAAAACAAACCTACACAACAACCTTCCATGACCAACCTGGCCATTCCTTTCTTTACAAGCAAAGGAACAAAACAGCCACGGTTGGTGTTCTTGGTGGCCTTTCACTGGATTTTCATGGATGTACCAAACCCATCAGCAGGACACATAAAAGAAAGGATCTCCCTCCTGCCGAAGATGGTATAATAAAGCATCATTTAACCACCTTCTTTATTTACAATGGCATCACATCAAAATACACAAAATACAGCACTGGTGCTTGTTCCTGGGAACAGCTGCATTTTGATCTTTAACACAACAGCAAAATAGCTACAAACACACAACGAAGCCACCACGCTGTAAGAGGTGAAATGTTTGTACTCCCCTCTGCCCTGAGACCTCCTGCTTTCTTTCCAATTTCAGAACCAACATCACTCATGATGCTGCTTTTAGCATCATCTTCAGAGCTTTGTTTTACAGACAAATCTTAAAAGTGTGGCTATGCAACCCAATTTATTTCTAGATCCTCAGCCAAACACATTCCACACCTTTCTGCTCTTTAGCTGTACTATTTCTCTCCCAACAGGACTCTCTGATTCATGACTGGGATTTTTGACTTATGGTTGCAAGATAAACACCACCAACCTGAGTCTTTGATACAGTGTCTGTAAAGCCCTGCTCATGTAACCAGACAATGAAAATCAGATTATTTAGAGTACAAACAGCTTCCTCCAGCTCCCCTGTGTAAGGTGTGGCAGCAGAAACAACTGCACACTGATCCCCACTTCCTTAATGTCTCATAGAGCTTTTATATCCACTTCACTGAATATTTCTTCATAGCTCTTAAACTGAGGTGAAAAGTTTTCTCACTGTTGCATCTTTCACAACTTTTAAAATACTTTGATAAAAATCTTTCTGGCTTATTTTACACCCATTCAGACCTTCCAGAAAGTACAAGAAACTCCATATTATAAATATGCTTTTCTATATTTTGAGAACCAGTTTCTATGCAAAAATAAAGTTCAGCCAAGTTTCAACTTTTTGATCTAATTAGACAAGTTCATTTTTATTATTACAAATGCCAACTGTATACTGGCACATACCTGTACCAAGATTAAACTATGCAATACATACAACAAATACAATACTTTTCTTATTCCAACTGGAAACTTGCTGAAATGCAGTATTAATATTCCTTGTATAGGAAGCAGTAACATGAACCATGAACAAAAATGGTTTCTGGCTCACAGCAAAGGGCTATGGCAGTTCATGGAAAAGCAAAACTCATCAGGAGAGAAAATCATGACAATCCTTTCTTCTACAACAGCAGATGAGGTAATTTGCTTTCAAGACAATTACTTTTTTAATATATTAAAGGTAACTTAGAGTTTATTTAGCTATTTATTTAATTGAAATCAGCATTGGCCTCACTGGGAAAAAAATACAAAAGGATTTATACTTTATGGCAGCAAGAGACAGTGATAGGAAAAAATGGCAAGAGCATAAAATAGTGGGTTTGTCTTAACTGCCAACAAATACATTTGATGACAGGTCATACAAGTAAACTTTGAAAATATAAACAGCTTAAAATGATCTTTGTGGGAAGGAGTGGGCAAATATTCCACCAGTATCTGCCAACCCTCTCTAGATGGTCTCAGACAGCCTAAGATGTCAAAATAGCATTACAAGTCTATGCTTAAGCACCTGTAATAACTCTCCCACTTCACATAATTAGGAGTGGAGTTAATGAATCATATCTAAATAAGATTATCAGAATCAATGTCACAGTTATGCACTTTATGGCACTACCTTTAAAACATTTTCAGGAGTTATAGAACTATAAAGCCAATGCAATATGACAATGATACAATTAAAACAGTACAAATAACAATATAAAGTAAGTCTCTCCATGAAACAGTTGCTCTAAGATGGTCAGAGAACCCTGGGTTAGCCATGATGTCTGAAATATAGACTTAATGAGCACATTCAATAACTTGTTGATCAGTACAAAGCTCAGAGGAAGTAGGCAGGATTACTAAATACATTACTAAATGGTACTAGGAGCACATATAGTCACAGATCTGCAAGTTACAAAATTGTTCCCCTGAAACAGTCCCACATCTGATAGGTAAAACCCCAGCACTCTGTACCAACGGCAGAGGTTGGTTTTAAATGCAACATTCAGGTGGAGATGTTTCTTATTTTCATCATTTTAGGTTTTTAAGTTTCCCCTTGCACATATAAATGGAAAAGAAGCCGGTGAGAGGAAACAAAGTTGTAATGAGTTGACAGTAATTAAAAAACCAACACACTTTCTGCAGATGTGGCATTTTTGTGTTTTTTTTAATCACTACAACTTCCTTTACCACAACCTTTCTTATTCAGGAAGCAGCCTATGGGTCAGAACTCTCCTGTTGTACTCAAGAGGAAATGAGGATGAAAAATTAATTAATTGGTCTCCAATTTTATCCCACTATTTTCCATCCTTGTTTTATAAAAAGAGGAAATTAACAAAGACAGGCAAAAACATAAACTCTCCATAAGGCAGTAGGCACTGGGTGAACAAACACATGGGAGTACTTCATATAATAGGTATATTTTAAGGAACTTCATTTTATTAATTTTTTTTTGATTAGCCAACCAACACTGATATTGAAACAAATACTTGGAAAAATATGCATTTTAGCATGAAAAAATCCACAGCTTTCCTGTACAAAATAAATGCAACTTTCAAAGATTAAGTGCAAGAGTCTCTTCTACACTCTGAGGAAGAATATGCAATGTTGAGTTTCATGGCAGAAATATGACAGAATGATGGAAACCTCTTCCTAGAAGAGAACATAATTAACTACTTAATGAAGCTTTAATTAGAAGTATCATAACATCTGATCCTAGATAATGTTCTGTAAGAAAGACTATTCAAATAACAAGCAATATAGGAAGGAGTATCTCTAGAGCACGACACCTTTTTGCCCAATAAGTCTGTTTATGAGTGCTCACAGAGGGAAAAATCCTAAAGAGCTAATAAGAGTTATTTATGTTTTCCTGAATGTTTAAGAACAGCTTTAGTTAATCAAGCCTACATCTTGATGTGTAAAGGAAAGGTAGATGTCACCTCTGCTGTCCCTAGACTCTACTTATTTTTGTTCTAGTAATTTCCACACAGCAATTTCCTTTAAGAAGGATTTAGTGATCATCATTTAATGCAATGAAAAAAGAAAAATAAACAAAAGGAATATTTTTATGTGGTTAAAATCTTTCCAAAATTATATACTGGGGGAGGAAGGGAGTAAAATGTATTTCCTCTCCCTTTCATTTCCCAAACAGGAAACTGTTCTTCAAAACACCAAATTTGCATTAGGTGTAAATATACAAAACACACCCTCGTGTATTTAAAGCATGTCTTAAAAATTATAAAATATGTTGATAGTGCTGACTCCCCAGAGAATCCTTTAGGTCAGATGAATATCCATTTCCACAGATGTTCTTATCTTGGAGCAGTCCATATTTAAGAACACCTGTTAAACATTCTGCTTTGACACTGGTTCAAGTTCAAAGTCCACAAAAGGATGTTACGGGTTTATTTTCAGCACATAAAAAGAGAGTAATTAAATGCCAAGGAAGTCTGGATTTTCTTCAGTGAATGTATATGAAAAACAAGAAGTCAAGGTGTTGTAATGGGAATGAGCCCAGCTATGACTGACACACAAGATTTAAAAGGATGTTGTTGCTCATGTGAAATCATGAATATGACGTTTTTGGGTAAACTTCAAGTAAGAAGAGATACTACAGTAAATCTGTACATAATACAGCAAATTAAATGAGTTTCAGAAGTCCTTTTTGAGTAAGGGCAATATATTGATAAGAAGCTCAGACAGGAAAACGCACCAGGTCTCAGAAGCCCTCATTCAAATGCTGCTACCCCGGGATAAACAAGATCCAGAGACTCAACCTCTGCATTAAGGCAAGTGCACATGCAACTGGAATTAAATAAACTCTTCAGATCCTGCCAAGATGCTTCCAGAACCAGTGCTTCACATAACGCTTATGAACAGTTAAAAAGAGCAACGTGTTTTCACTATTTCTATTTTAAATCCGATTTCTCCTGTCTGTAGCTCCACAAAGCATGATTGGATTATAATAGTTATCACCAGAGAAAATGCCTGAACACAGGGAGGAGGGGATCTTGATTTTCAAACATTTTATGCTTCAGACACAGTTTAAAAAAATAAATATGCCGAAAGTATTGCAATCAGACGTTCATGAATATCAAACTCCACTAATCACGATTGTTTGATGGGGTTATTGGCATGTGGAGGCCATATTAAACACAAATTTAATTACAAAGTGGTGTAAGTTGGAATGTTTCCCATTTGGGATATTTGATTAAATGTAGAACAGACTTAGACTGACACTGTGACTTTGAAAACACACTGTGGTTTTTCAGAAATACCAAGTTAAAAAGACTTTTTTAGGAAGCTGCCTAATAAAAAGCAAAGACACAGCAGAATTCCAGTGATATACATGGGAAGGCACAATCAGTGAAAATGTAATAAAAATACTGTCACATTGTCAAAGAAAGAATTTTAATGTTCTTCAGTGCAGAGAAAGAAAAGGAATCATATTTTTTCCTCATAAATATACTCCACTGTCACCATTCCAGAACAAAACCTTTGCACAACTGCTGCTCTGGTTTCTACCCTCCACAGCAAAAGAAGATTATTGAAATATTACTAATAATTTTTAAAAATGCCTAATGACAATTTCCTGAAGTCATAACTATAAATATTTTTATAAGTATCTATACTGGACAGCCTTAATTTGGAGTTACATTTTTCACAAGCTGGAGATAAATGTTAAAGACTTGGTACTTTGATCACAGTGTGCAAGTGTAAGGGAAGTGAGTATAAAAAGCTCTACTGACCAGAATAGTTAAGACTGGTTCATGAAAATATTCCTCTAGATATTTTTTTCTCCTAAATCCAAACTTAACTGATGTTGAACAATCAACAACTGTATTTATTCCCCTCAGGAATGTAAATCTCATTTTCCCTTCTGTCTATACCAGAGATGGACCAGAGCCTCTTCAGATCTGCTCAGCCCATTCAGTGGAACAAATTCCTACTAACAGCGTTACACAAACAAATTTGATTTATTCATCATTCAAGACACAACAGTACTCAATTAATTTCTCTTTTATAGCTATTGTATGAATTAATGCTTATATTAAAGCTAAACTCTAGAGGCAGTGCTTGCTGGGACGTGCCTGGGCAACTCACACTGATCTGTCTCAAACATGCTGAGTAAGGGACTCACAAGGAGAGCTGATGCAAATTAACTCAGGAGAAACAAAGATTATTTAAGTTCTACATGATGAAGATTTTAATCAACTTCATGTCCAAATGAAACTGTTTATCAAAATAAAATCTGCTAAGCCACAAGTGGAAGACAAAACAGTCCAAGAGAGATTGGTAAAACCTGGACTTGAGTGTAAGACACAATGAGGGAAGATCACCAACAACCATTAAATTGTTGCACACAGGAAGGATGGAATTTAAAGGGAGGTACAGAGAGGTAATACTCAACATTATGTAGTTATGTTTAATGACAGTTTAATAAAACTTCAAACATGCTTTTTGTCTTTTCACACCACAAAATTACACACATGACACTACTTACCTGCTTTTGCAGTCCAGACTAAAACACTGTCTAATTTAAGCAGAGAAAAGGTAACAAAATCCCTCAGGAACAAAGGCTCAAACTACAGAACAATGTTGTTGACCACTTCCTTGTAACAGCAGACGAGGGATGGCAAAGCACAGGCATTTCTACATGTGCAGTTACACACCTGAGATGGGATGGAAACAGTTGTCTGGATGTTTTTTCCACTGGTAGGGTACATAATGTCTAAACTACTCAGCAAAACAAATCACTTGGAATACACTATTTACATTCAGTGCTCTTTTGTGTACAAAAAAAATCCATTGCACACTCTGACTGTAAGAACTGCTCTGACATGCAAGACAAGGTATGGGAACTGCTCCAGACTACCTACAATTCCCTCCCTCCCCACCTCCAGGGACAAGAGCTACATCTAAATTATGGAACTGAGAGATGATGTAAGAATGTCAAGGAATCTTTTTGCTCTCTGAACAAAACAAAGCTCGATATTTGTTAAGCCATTCCCCCAGAACTGCTCTCACAGTTTAACTCCTATAAAAACCCCTGTGTATTGTCAGTGCAAAAATAGTTGAAATATTGTCAATCTTTAAATCAAATCTCATTATCACAGTAGCCATAAAAACACTCAGAATACTGATCTTAAAATTCCGTTCCACCTCAATATCTACTTCATGTACCACTAAAACTGTATTTTAATGAAACCTGTAAGAAGGAATCCACTCACTTTATTGTATAATTTTTCTGTTGCTACTAGAAGCAAATCTTTACTTGCAATTTCAGATACTGATTTAGTTCATAAGGTGGAAAGTAAAAGGACTTACATAATCAAGAATCAACTGGATCTGATCATTTTAGTCACAAAAGAGAGTGAAATGATTCAAAGTAGTGCTCAACAAGCAATGGGGAAGGCAAGTCAGGGAGAAGAGGAAAAAAAGTCTTTCTACTTTCTAACATGTAACAGAAATGTGTGAGAGGTCCAGACAAATAGAACAGCACAGGGTACAGTGACATTTAAAAAAATTTATCTATTAGATTATTACTTCCAAAATAAAAAGTGTGCTTCCAGACCAAGAGAAAAAAAAAATCTTAATTTCTAAATGTAGGTAATTTTGAGGCTCAGCAGGGATGGGAGAGAAACAACCTTTGGCCTAGAGTTGTGCCTGCTAGAAAGGACCAGCTCACTTCTCTCCTTCATTTGCTCATTTCTCCAACTCATTTGCCCATTGCACAATATTTATTTCCAGCTCTCCCAGAGGCAGGTGAACAGGTCTGTGAGCTCCCAAGGCCAGGCATTGTTGGAGTGCACTCCTTCCAATCATCTATCTTAGAGTCACATTATCCATCAAAGACATGCAGAATTCAGTCAGTTGGTTAACACAAGCAGATAATGCAACAGATAAAAATGGCCTCAGGCACTGCAACCTCTTGCTCCAAATCCAAGCTGTAGAATATGCCAAAAATCTGCTTTAGAGATGCAAAATAGTGAGAATTTCTCATTGAAGAAATGCAAATGGTATATTCAGTTTTCTCTCACATGCCTAGGTATCCTACAGGTTTGAGACAGAGCCTGTAATTTCACAACAAAAAGAAAGGTGTTCCTTGTGACACTGGTATTGATTCACCTTTTATTCGGCCAGTGAAAACAAAAGGAAACAATGTTTCTGTCTTCACTGTCCACATTCTGATTCCAGCTGTTGTTTCCTCACTGAGGTGAGAGACAGTGAGGAAAACTTTAGCTATTTTATAAGCAATTCTGCTGAAAGAATGATATAAAACTTGGAGCCACATGCTGCTCATGTGCAAAGCCATATTGTGGGGGGAACATACAGTCAAATAAAGAGTGGTGAGAGAAAGAATAAAGTTACACCACACCCAGCTGACAATACAGTGTCCAAAACTACCAAAGGTTGGTAGTGATTACATTACCAATAGACAGGATGATGTCCCTAAGTTTTCCAACTGCTAAAAGCAGAGATTCACATTAAGTTAGATATTTCTTAAGCAGAACTTAAGAATTTGTAGTGTAAATGCTCAAAGTCTGATAAAAGTTGTGTCTTCTGAGAGTTTCTATGTATAGAATCCCTGTCAACAGGACTTGGAGATGATGTGAAATAATCATCAGAGGACAGGATGACAGCAGTCCTGGAGAGCTGCTTTTAATAAAAAGCACAATGTATTAGTCATTTGTCTTCTGAGATCCCAAATCCTTCACTCCAAACTTACCAAGGACAAAACAGTTCCACCCTACAAGATTTATTTTTTTTTAAAGTCTTCCAGATAAGAGCAGCCTAAGAGAATAGAAAGTACTTTGCTCTTTAAAGCACAGTTATGTAGTCTATAACACAGGAAATGAGACACAAAGGTTCAGACTGCTGCAGGGTTCCACCAGTCACCTTCCAGCACCTGAACCAAGGGACAAGCTTCTTGCTTTTTCAGAGGTGGAGACATTTCCTTAAAGAATAACTTGTTGGGGAGTATCCCAGAGGCATCTGATATCTTTGGTTCTGCTGTTTAGTAACCAGGCTTCAAGTCAGGGTAAGGCAATTTGTACTTAAGAGTAACAGGAAAGAGGAAGAACCTCGGGGATTAGTTTGGGTCTGGGAGATTTCACTTGGTGGAGAAAGTTGGAGACTTTTCCTACCTGTAAATCTATAGTGGTAGCAACAGTAGACTGAAGCCTCTAATATTAGAGTCCAGTCTTCAAATCTGACTCCCAGTAACAATCAGCAGGGTCAGGATTAGGAATAAAATATCTGAAAATATACTGAGATTACATAAAGTCAAAAATCCAGGTCAGAAAAAGTTGCAAAACAGTGGAAAGTCCAAGTCTGCAAATTAGAATTTCGGGAACAAACCAAAAAAGCTCACTGCTTCTGCTTTTTTTGGGGTTGGTTGTTTTTTTTTTTGGTGTTTTTTTTTTTCTTTTTTTTTTTTGCCCCTCCACCTACTCTGCCTTATCAGACTGACTGAAGCTGCAGCCACAACTTCAAATACAGAACATTCAAACATGCCCAACCATCTTCCAAGGCCAGAAAATTGAATGGCACAATTAATCTGAGGGCAGCAGAGAGATCATTCTTTTAAGAACACCAGTCCACCCTGACACTGGTCAGTAGATTTGTGACCAGAAGGTCAACTTTTCTCAAAGTTAGAAAGAGCTGAATATGTTTCCCTTTCTCCTTCAGGTCTTTGAATCAGAGTTCTGCATAATACAATATTAACCCAGAAGGTTATACCTCACATGGGCATTACAAACAATTCTATACCTGCAACAAGGAAAATGTCCTGGGTCTGGCAGAGATGGAGTTGATTTTGCCCACGACAGCCCTCCCAGTGCTGTGTATTGGTAAGTGGAGAGGTGTTGGTAACACACTGGTGTTCTGGCTCCTGCTGGGCAGTGCTCCCACAGCAGGGATGCCTCTCCACCAGTCCCCCCTCTCCAGCAGGCTGGGGGTGGGGAAGGGACACAGTCAGGACAGCCAACCCAAACTGACCAAAGGGATATTTCACTGCTTTTCCTTTTATTAAATTGCCTTTATCTTGACCCAGCAGTCTTTTCCATCTTGTTTTCTCCCACTACCCCATCCTGCTGAGAGGAGTGACAGAGCCCAGCCAAGGCCAGCCCACCACAAGTACTGCAACAGGACCATAAGTTTAGGTGAGTTTAGAACATGGGAGTAACAAGTTCATGTTGCTTAGAACAGACCATGAAGACATACCCTTCAATCTGCTCAGGCCTTCTTTATTACTTGTTTGATTGTTCACACTGAATGTTGTTGGGCACTAAAGTATAACAGATTATAAACAAAACAGTTGAAGTGTGTTCTCTACAAACTACAAACTGCTTAGTTGAATATAGTCCCATTTAAAAAAGTCTTCATATACAGCTATAGATGCCACATAAGCAAGAAATAGACAGCTCTTGAAACTAATTTCCATAAAACAAGCTTACTGGATCAACTTGCCCCTCCAGTTTTTTGGCATTTGACTGCAGAATTACATTAACTGATTGATATCAGGACAAAAACAACTTTTGATTTATCATTGTATTATGTTCACAATGTGAATTAGGTTAACTGCTACTCAGGCAGTACCAAAACTATAATTTAATACATTACATTTAAGGATTATCAGATTTCAGAAGAGCCTACTACAGGTGGTGTGATGAGCAGGTTCACATCTCGCCACTAAGCAGCAGGTTGTTTGGCAGACATTCCTCAGCTGAAATGACTACAATCACCTCTATTTTGAAGCAAGAGTGTTTTGGAGGAAATGTTCAAAAGGTGCTTAATTCCCAGACAGTGATAATCCTAAAACTGTCTGTTTTGTTCAGAGACCTGCAGGAAATACCTACTTGACAGATCAAGTCAATTGACCTTCCCTTTCCAGACACCTCTTGCACATTGAAATAACTTTCACTAGAGGAAATGTCAGAGACGGGCAAACAATGAGGCTGATTTTGCTGAAAATGGCCAATAGGAATACAAACTCAGTTTTCAAGTTTATAAAGGAATATCTATGCCAATAACATGGACAAATAAAGTTAGAGCCATAACAAATTATTTATATATATATATTCAGGTAAGTAGAACATATACACAAACTCTCTCTAACGAATACTGACTCTAATCATAGAAAATCATTTAAAATCAAAAGCATATAGATCAGAGAAGAACTATCTCACAATGTTTCAGAGAGTTTATTTCACAGGAATAAAGAATGGCATTCTAATAACGTTTGCTTTTGCAGCAGACATAGGAAGAAACATCAGCTGAACTGTAGACCAATTCTTCAGTAATAACAACCCATACATTCCCCATGGTTTATAGTCTCTTAAATATTAAAACCAGATAAACCATAGCTGTAGCCAATCCTTTGCAGCTTTTCACATGACTTAAGCTACATAAAAAGGGCATTCTCCTTTAGATTACTGACATTAGCCAAACCTGTATACTCCTTTGCAAAAGAGTATCACTGTTATAATGAGATCTGGGTTTTTTTGATTGGAGAAAATAAAAGCAAGAAAACAAGTTCAATCAAAGCTCCTATTCAGTGCAAGGATTAAAAATAAAGAAAAAGAATACACTAGTTATTGCTTTGCCTCCACCAGCCCTACTGTGAAATTTTCATATCCTTTTAAAGATGTATCCGGAACTCTGTAAAAGAAAAACCCACAAATACACACAAGAAAAAAGTACTCACACTGTTTGGGTGTTGAATGGCAACTTGGTGCTGCAGCCTAACCCGCTGTGGCATCATCACATCATCCTGGAATAAATAGCACACTGTTACTGAACATAAAAAGCGTCACAGTACAGTCCTGACACACATTAGAATATGCTGCTACATTAACATCATTTTACTGGCTTGCAGTCAGAAATGCAAATGGAACAGATATTAAGAGTCTTCACACTTTTCATGGATTAAACTCAGTGCTGCTCAAGCTGGAAGTGATCAAAACTATGACGTTACAACAGCGCTGGGATCTCAACACACACCGACAGCACCCACACATTTATTTCTCAGAAACTCACCAACTCTTGCACAACTCCCAGAGCAGCACTGGCAGTGTCAGGACAAGGAACTAACCTTGATTAAAACCTTGATTTGAGCCACCTCAGCAATATGAGGAAATGTTCTCTTTAGTCTGGCTGTACCTTGTTTCATTGACAATGAAAAGCCTTTGGTATCTAGAAATATGTCATGTATCATGAGCACAGAAACTAGCACTTGTGAGTTGATAAAATTCTAGAGAAAAAGGAAAAAAGGAAAGCACCCACACTCTTAAAATGTATCAGCATTGGCACTGGCTTTAAAACACACCACCTAGATTTTGACTTCATGTTAGTACTTCTTCCACTTGTAGCAAAAAGATCTATTTTACTTACATACACAAAGACAGGTTGCTTTTTGAATGCTTGCATTCCTTCCCTGAACAGCTAGGAGAGATTCCTTTCAAAATCATATTATTTCCTGTTCAGAATTAAATCCTTTCTAGACCATGATTTCACAGTCTATAAAAACTTTAACACAAATTCTCTTCCCTAAATTTAGCCTCCTAAGGTTTCTAACTATATTGTTTTCCATTTTGGTGCCATATTTCCTCCCTTTTAAAGGATTGGACTTTCTTAGATGCTGGTTAAAAGCTAACACAGCCTATTTCTTCTCAGGATATTTCCAAATAACCTTATCAGGCAAACATAATTCAAAGGAGCGCTGAATTCCTGTTCTACAGCCACTCTTTTAACAGTTACTCACTCTAAGGAAATTCCTACTAACACCAAAAACCCCAATATGGAATTTGCACCAACTTTCACATTAAAACTTTCCATCAAATCAATGGCAACAAAAATATATACTGGTGCTTAAATATCTCAAGCTTCAAGGGTTGAATGACCTTGCTATAAAGGTGCCACTATAATTTTATCAAAACAAACTCATGATGAAAAAAGTTTTAGAAGTAGATCCAACTATTTAATACAATCCAAGGTTAAAGATAAAGCAAATGAATAATAAAATTGACCCTTATCTCATCCAAGTTTATAAAAGATGGAAGGAATACATTGTCAAAAGCATTTTTCTGTATTTTGTATTTAGGGTATATTTAGTAATAAGCATGACAGCTGTTACTGATTTTGAAAGCCAACAGAGTGAAAAGACCCTTCCGATTTCTCAACCTCTGTATATGACTTACTTCAAAACTACACCACCACTATTTACCATTTAATCCACTTTATCAATAAGGCACCAGAATTCCTGTACTTATCAAGCAAATGTTCCAATAAAACCTTTACCCTGTTTCCCAGAAGAACCATAATCCTATTGCCAAATACTGAGATGATTTTTGTTAATTAAAACCTGGTTTTCATATAAGCAATAGGAGATAAATTTTAACTGAGCTTTGTTCTCTCCTTTACAAGTAACTAAAGATTCTTAGATGTCTTCTTGTTAAATGTGAAAAAAAGAGAGAATGAAAAAGAAATCTACCAAAAAGTATGGAATATCAATGCTTATAACACCGTTACTATAATCTCTTACAAGATATAAAACACTGCTAAAAGATTCCACTGTGATCCCCCACAATAGAGAGCAATTTTACAGAACTCATACACAGAGATGAAAAATAATCTTGATTTAAAAATCTTAAATCAGTGTGGAAAGTATTCAAACCAAACTGAAATATTCTATTCACCAAATGGGTCAATGTCATGTTTTCAGAAGAGGACAATTTGACGGCAATGGCCTCTTCCCTTAACAAAACTCTGTGTCAGTTTGATGCTATTGGCAAAACCCACATCTACAGCTCTGGGTCTCAGGCTATCAGAGAGCATCAGTGTTCTGCAAACTGTAGCTAAAGAGGGGGCACTAGAACCACAAAAACTTCAAAATGCCTCTTTTTATTAATACAGCTTTGTTCTCTAATGCTGGAAAACTCTATGAACTCTTATCCTGATTGACCTTTGGGTTTTTTTATAATTTTGTCCTTTTTTTTTTATTAATAGCTTTACACATATGCTGCACTGATGTACTGTTCTGTGACTCTTCCATGTTCATGAAAGGAGAAAGAAAGAAAGGGGTAAAAAAAATGTAATAGTTTAAGACATAATCTCAAATAAAATAATACAGGAATTAGGCAATGAGGAAGAAGAGCACAAAATACAAATCACAACCCAGACAAAACTGAGACCCATCAGTCATTCCTGGACTCAGGTCGGGCAACTATGAAAGAAAGGCAGCTGCAAAATCCAACTTCACCAGATTCTTTACTATTGATAACTAGGCCAAAGTGGAAAACAGAATATATTTATAGTGAAACCATCTTAAGTAATGTGGATATATTTGAGACCATTGTTTAAAAACTAAATTAAATTCTAATGAGTAAAACCAAAACAATTGTACCACAAAATAAGAGCACTTTGAATTTTTTTTCAACTTCAGAGGCCACTGGTAGGAGTGAGAGGTCCAACCACGCACTGTAGTGATAAGAATTTATGGAATTTTAGCAACTATAATATCGGACAATTAAGAAGTTAAAGTATTTTATCCAGCTGTATACTATGCAATCACAAATACAATTTTGTTGTATTTATGATATTGAATTCAGAAAACATGTTGCCAGACTTTGGTTTGTACAGTTAGAGTCTGGTTGTCTTCTTTTGGTTTAAAACTGAGAACGTGGCCAGCCTTCGCGAACGAAGATTTGGGAAAGGTCTTTTTACCTTTCAAGCCTGCGCAATGGATTTTTTAGGTGAGACACAGCC
>JAWWLV010000046.1:8805471-8822181 GCA_035041135.1 Platyrinchus mystaceus
GTGACCTTCTCTTAGATGGATGGCCTTAGGGGCTGACGAGCTCCATCTGCCCGGGGGAGTGTCCCTGAACCCGGTTTCGGGAATCGTGGTTAAAACTGAGAACAAAACCTCAGTAATTAGACAAACACTTTCAAAACTATTTTTCCCTCCTGTCATGTCAGACAGAAAAAAAAGGGCCTATCTGAATGTAGCCAAAAAAGGGAAGTATATTCAGTTTGTTTCTGTCTCCTGGGTGAGAGTAGGGAAGATAACAATGCCAGCAGTGAGTTACACTGAATATATAATTTTAAAAACCAGAAGTTTCTGCTGAAAATCAATTTTCTCTGTTTACATGGAAGTTTCTAACGGTTGTCCCCTAGCAGATATACAGCAGACAGGATGAGAAGAGATTTTCCCTGCTGAAAGAATGGAAATAAGAGGCTTAAAATAAATGCTAGATAAATTCATGCCTTCCTAATCATATACTTGTGATACTGTAGCTAAGTAAGAAAGAATCTGTAAAGAAATCTATTTTCATGTGACCCCACTCACCAAACTGAGCAGAAAAATTTAGAAAAGTCTCAGGTAATTGCTGGGTTTGCTGTCACCTAAATATGAACATCCACGCAATGCAAACAAGGCCAAACAGGTACACAGCAGGAAATAAAGCAACAATCAGAAACTACTCCAGGCACTCAAAATAACCCAGAATTCGTAGGAATTTTGGTGATTACAAACACACTGCTTCTTCTTCAGCATCCATTCTGAGCAGGAGAAAAATTTGCTGGAACATGGGGAATGAAAAGGAGTTTATTTCATGGGAGAAGAAAACAGGGATTTCTGGAGCAGCCCAGATGAGTTTGGGGCAGTGAGAGCCATGATTCCCCAGCAACTCCCAGCCCTATCTGCTCCTGTCCCATCCCACCCATCCCTCTGCAGACCTGCCCTGCTCCTGTTGGGTTCCAAATCCTCAGCTCCTTGCAGCCACAGGCACCAGGCTTGATAAAAACACACACAATTTACACTGAGTTAATTGCTTTGTTTCACTTAACTCATATGTTTAGTTGGAGAAAAAGAAAACTAAACCAGTAGGATGAGCTTAAGGATACTGCTCAAAGCTGTTGTTGTTTCAGGATGGGTTTCTTAAATCAATTTGAGTAAATTCAAATGACAAGCATTCACTCGCCTCTTCAACCAGGCTGCCTGCACCACACTGAGCTCCACAGTGATAACTTCATGATTTTCCCTTAAAAGTGGGGGTTTCTGAACTTCAGAAAGTAAAACAAAATATACAGCTCAATGTAAAATACACTTTTTGCAACCAAGGAGTTCACAAAAAATAAGACACTAATTGTAGGTCAGTACTGTAGTGCTTTTTAGGCTCACATTACAGACTCAGCATCACAGGATTTTCCAAATGCCCTTCGTATTGGGCTACTCAAAAAAAAAAAAAAAAAAAAAAAAGAGAGCTGATACCCTCCACCCCCATAATAACAGCACCTTCTTTCTACTGAAGTTATTAGATGTAAAATAAAAGCAGTAGAAGCACCAGGAGGAATGTTTCACTCACTGAGCAACAATATGGCATCTCCAAAGTCTTTCAATCCATCAAATGGTCATTCATTTGTGCTGCACCTGCTCAGACTATAGTGAAAATCTTTCTTTGCTATTGTTCAGTTCAACTCCTTGAACCAGGGAAATGAAAGGTCTGGGACCTCCAAAGCTTGGCCTGTCAACAGCTCTGCCAAAGCAAATACCCTGATCCCAGGCAGTTCTTTGGGGCAGGTTTTTAAAACAGCCTCACACTATCAAACTCATCAGAACCAGGCACTCTAATGGCACCCACGAGTCACCTGAGACTAATGATCTGTCAGTACTTGCAAGATCATAGGGAAAAAAATACTACTTTTCTGTTTCTACTCCTGAATTAAATAAATTGAGAAAGAAGGGGACAAGAAAGAAAACACTTCAAAGTTTAAGAAGCTGACTGCACTGAACACCTTTCTATTCTTGAGCATGGCAACAGACAGGTCTACATGGCAATGATGCCTTCGAGCACTTCTAGTTTGACTTTTTGGGGCTCATTAGTGATTCAGAAACATGGACAACTCTTCTGGATAGAAAGGGTCTTCTAGCAATGAATTTCATCACTACATCCACTTACCTGTTATTTGAGTAACAGCTTTACTTAAGTCTTTAAATCAGAGGATGAAATTCTCAAAGAATGGCATGTTAAACAACAACAGAAACCAAACGTGAAGTCTCATCAGTGCTTCATTTCCTAAGCTATACAGGTGTTAATTTGAAAGAAAGGGAGAACATTTTAAAAGTTTATTCGTGCCTGTAATATATATATAATGGCAACTAACAAGAAATTCATGTTTTCAAACCCAGCAGGTTATGGAGACAATAAAACCAAGCAGCTCTGTTTATAACTGAACGCTATTTTGAAGGCTGAAACATTTAGCTGAGGTCCAACCTCCTTCCTCCAAGACCTTTATCAACACCCCCTCAGGGAAGTGGGTTTGAACTTGAAACTCAAGGAACACATGCAATTTCACAGCAATTAAAAATTACCATTCCTAACTTAAATTATACAAGCAAATCTCACAACCAGAAAGGCACAGGTCAGCAGCTGCCACTTAAACATGGGAATGCCAAACCCAGTGGTCCTGGATTCACTTTTGGTGAATAAAACTCAACTGTGTCCCTGCTCTTAGTGGCAACGTGGTTTAGAGTCACATCTTTGAAGTGCCTGAGAATCTCTGGAATAGTGATACATTGCCAACAGAGCCTTTCAAAAGATTAAAACAAGCATGTCAAGGACTCGAGTGAATATGACTGGCTTTGAAATACTGCAGGTCAAAAAAGGACACATTTTTATATTTCTCCTTTAACAATCTCTAACAACACACAGTGATTAAACCTGAAAGAATTGGAAACGACACAGATGGTTAAGATGAAATGAAAGCATGTTCCTTTTTAAAGAAGTACAGTTTTATACAAGTATAGACATGTTTAAGTGAATGTCAGTGAAAACAGCAGTTCAAAGCAGGAAACAGGATTTTTAGTGTAAGAGCTCTGCTGTGCTGCAACTGGGGAAATGCTTCTAACAAAGATGGCACCACCCCAGAGAACTGACAAACTACAGCTACAGCACAATGAAACTGGTAGATAAAGTCATAACTGCAGCCAATTTGAAGGAGAGTAAAGCTAACAAGGAAATATTTTGCATAATTAGCTCTCATTTCCTGGTACTATAAATGTTAAATATGAAAAATTTGTGAAGTATCTTCAATTTTTCTACTTGTTTTCCCAGCGGGGGGAAAAAATGCCTCAGTAGCTTAGAGGTGAAATCTGTAAGAACAACCATGGCAAAAAAACTGCACAATAGCTGTTAGTCAAACAGCTGTCACTTCATACTAGAACGGGCTGATCAAATTCTGACAGTTCTGAGCTCTGCAACCTTTTTTTTTCCACATTTCTTCCCAGTTTGTTGTCCTCACAAATCTGTGATGAGAGACATAACACAAGCAGCTAGACTCCAGCTGGGATGGCAAACAAAACAGTCTCTCTGGAGCCAGCACTTCCAAAGGTGCTCCCACATATGTTCCTACATCCATTTACTCGGAGAAGACAAAGGAATGCACAAGGAGCCACGATGTATTTCTCCACCTTTATGCAAAACTCCCCATTCCCAGCCCCATTTCTCTTCACATCCACCTACAGCAAACCTGAAGTTGTGGCTGCACTTCTGAAGGTCAATTCCCTGGCACTGCTGCAGCACATTCCAAACGGCTGATATCAACATTCCTTCCTAGAGAGCCGGACCCTGGATTGGTGAGTGCAATGAAGAAGGTAGGTGGTGTGTGGAAGCAGAGTTGTTAAACAGCTGGCAACATCTGTGTTTCAGCATTTATCACACAACATTTACCAGCTACAGCCAAAACATTGAGCAATTTTTAGACTTGGAGCAGTTTCCACAGTCATTTGATTTCCTCCGATCTGTTTTCAGCCAAAAAAAAAAGGTAGTCACAGGGAGAAACAGTAGAAAATGCATTTAATTAATGCAAATCATTGTTTGACATTTCTTTTGTATCAAGATTAAACTTCTGATAGTTCAGAATGCCTCTGTTTTGAAGCAGAAATAAAAGTGCATAGAACAGAAAATATTTGTAACTCCTCCCAAGCTTATCCACACTGTAAGTCATAAAATTCTCAACTCACTTCAAGTAGATCTTAATGGTATTAAATATAAACTTATGCTAATGATAATATTGCAGAAATACAAAATCATCACCTGTTATATTCCTTAGTAGTTGTAATTTTTTTTCCCTGATGCTTTGTTTTCCTGCATAGTTAGCCAGCAAACAGAACAACACAGCAGCATGAAGATGTACACCATATGGTAAATAACAAATGTAGAATTCTGAAGGTACCACTGTAAAAATATGAATTAATTTCATTTAGGGAATTTAATTCTCTAGCTTGCTGCTAGTAACTTACAAACAATTAGACCTGTCTGGATTGAAAAGAAAGACTAACCTATAATTTGCCTCAGTAAATTGTTTTGAGATAAAAGATATGAAGCTCCATGGGACAATGGTAGATTAATTTCTCATTCATGTACATGTGGACTCAATTAATTTCAGTTAACATAAGTACATATGTAACTCATACAGACTGCCTGGAATGCCCCCTGCCATGTGGGATCTGTCCAAGCCTGGAATACCTGAGCTTTGGAAGTCATAAGATCTGGGGTTTTTTTCATTTTAGATATATAAACAGCCTCACTCACTCCAAACACGGGAGAGTTAAATCACTCACATAAACAAAATAGCACTTGGGTTTGTGTCTGCCCAAGTAAAGCAAAAACAACCTGATCCTGAGTTCAGCTACCCCAGCACAACTGGCATCACTCCAATTACTTCCTGGCATAATTTATGAGGTCCCTACACTCTTTGATGACCTTCTCAGTCAGGTGACCAAAATCAGATCAGTGGCTTTTGTGTCTTCTTTCCTCAGAATACTTTGTTTATGAAATGGACACTGATGCTCAGTGCTGGATAGGAAATACTAATAGGATTGGAATAGGATTGGAGAGGAAATACTGATAGGATTGGAACTGGATAGGAATACACACCTTTTGATGTCTGTGGAAATGACTTTTCCAAACCCCAGTAACTTGTACATGTGATTGTGAGTTCTGTGTGTTCAATGGATGTTCAAAATTTTACTTCTGTGATACCCACATATACCCCTGTGTATCAGATACTGCATTTCAAAGCTTCACCTTCCATAAACTCATATACAAAAATTTACATGAAATACACTTTGTAAAACAAACAAACTCCCAAACCAACAAATGAGGACAAATTCAAATAAACACATTTTACAAGGCACACTGAGCACAGTAATAACTTAACAAAAGCAAGAATAAAGGCCAAGAAAGCCACCTGCAAAACTTAATTTTTCAAATGGTACAAGACATTTCAGCTGCATTTCCTTGGGTCAGCAGAAATATAGTACCTCTTAACCATGTGTTGCAACAGTATACTGAATAATTCACAGAATTTTAACACATGAACAACAAAAAAATTCTTCTATCTAATTGATACAGCAAATGGGGTTTGCAAGGTGAAAGATTATCCTAACTAAAAGCTGAGTAAGGCTGTAGAGTTCACATCCCTGCTCTCATGACACTTTCTAACAAGCACAAACAATCACAATATTAAGTTGGACTGTACCTGAAAACCTACCCTGTCAGCAGCCAGTTCATCCTGTACCACACAGCCCCCCCCATTCAGCTACAAATTCAGAGGAGATAATCAATCTCCAGGTGAAATTACAGGAGATCAGTGAGCCCTAACGGTCCTGCTCCTCCTGCCTGATCCCAGGCACACAACCCCTGTCCCCAGCTCAGCTCTGCAGCCTCTGAAACCCTTCCCTGCATATTCAGCTGCATCAAGTCAGATACTTATCTGTGGGTTATTGAGCTGAATGGCTTCACAGAAGGTATCCCACAAAGGACAGGGGAAAAAATTCGAGATGGAAGGTGAGACCTCTCCTGTTTTGCATCACAAAGCCAGAGATTTAGCTCTCAGTTTCTCATCAATACAATTTGCTTTAGAATGTGGGAAAGAAAAATCCTGAAAACACCTAAATACCAACCTGGCCCAGCCCTGGTCACACCAGCTTGTGGAATCTGATACAATCAAAGAATGGTGTGAGGCTTTCTACAGGTTGGAAGAAAACTTTGGAGCTATTAATAGTAACCAGCACATTTAACACCCAAACACCTTTAAAAAGCTTGTCTTTAAGGCAAATCAAACAATTAACAACTACATTAAACACAACAAAATTATACCCCCTGACAAAACCAAGTTAGACAAAATGTGTTAACTTACTGAATCCAGAAAGCAGAGATAGGTTCCTGAGCTCTGAATTACTGCTTGATTTTTAGCATATCCAACTGTTGAGAAAACAAAGATAAAATTACGGGGTAGCTTTTTACCATTGTATTTTTTTAAATCTTACTATTGTCAGGAACAGATGAAAGAAGATACAAGAATGAGTATCGCATAAAGTCCATGATTTTTCCATATTTAAAAAAAGGTAATTAGCTAATATTTAAATAGGATGCCTACTTCAGTCTCCTCTGAGTGATTATCAGCATTCTACCATCAAGCAGAATTAGAATACTTTTGCTGGCCTTCCATAGAGATATAATGTGTAATACATATCTTGAAAAGTCCAGCTGTTTAGGTTTCACATCCAGAACCTCAGATCATGGAATCCCATGATGGTTTGGGTTGGAAGGAACCTAGTTCCATCCCCTGCAAAGAGCAGATGCTGAAAACCCTTGGCTGTATATACGTTCATCTTTAAAGTCATAACAAATACCAACAAATCATAAAAGAGGCAAAGAAAGATCCAGAAACTGCTGTTCTTCCCATCAGGGGGACAGGTCTTCAGAAGGACTCAAAAAATTAAGTTCTGTTCTGTGATGCTGGTTAAATATAAAGTTTGCAAACACAGAAACTTTCAGTGCCATTTATGTAATGGCACGTGTAATGCAGAGGGGAGCCAGAGCAGGATTAATTAGATATACACAAGGAGCACAAAGCTGGCTTATTTATACCATAACATGAAATACATCTGCAAGGCAGGAGTAATAATTTCTGCAGGTAGCCAAGGTCTACCTAAGAACATTCTGAATTCTTCCCTTGGGCAGCATTATATGAAAAGACCACACTGTTTCCAGCATCATTCTGAAAAATTCTGTATGAATTCCACTGGGTCTCATATGTAACACTTGAACTTTGAAGTATTTATGGAACCAAGTCAGCAAATCCAGCAAAAGAGTGCCCTGACTTACAAACCAAATGATGAGAAGATACATAATACAAGATGGGAGTTTTATTCTTTAATGGGAAAACTGGGAATGTAAAGCCAAAAAATCTCACCATGTAGCAGAGCAGAATAATTTTGACTAACATTATCCCCAAAGCTTCAGATTTTGCATTTGAAAAATGCAGACTTCTCTAATTCTCTACTCTTTTTATGTGATAAAGTTGAAATCTGCTCAGGGAACAAACTTAACTGGGCTCAAAGGTTCCCTGAGCTGTAATGCACGTGCTCCTTGGCTATTTTGCTGAGTTGTCCAAGTACAGAAAAAGACTTATGACTGCATTTCTTGCTGCCTCCAAGGAACATTATGTCAACTACCACCAGGACACTACTAATCAAGGCTCTTCCTTATAACTCTGTTACTCTTGTGTACTTTAATCCTCACCTTATTGTCTCTTCATCATGGATTTTTTGGACTTATTATCTTATGGTTTATTTACACACTCCCTTTTATACACACATGAATATCTAATCTCACATATACATTGACTCTCAGTCTCCTTCCTATTGCCAGTGAGAAAGCAGCTGGCAAAGACAGGAGCTGCCCCAACAGCAGAGCTGAATCCTGGCAGGAGCAGTTTTAGTGGGAAACAACTGATTGCAACCCAGCAGGTCTGGACATGCCAGCAAAACCCCAATACTGAGGAGGTTCCTTCTAAAGCAAGAGGTGAAAGAACAGGATAGAAAAACAAGACAGAATTAAATTTGCCCAACATCAAACAAATCAGTGCTATCATACAATTCATACTTTACAGCAACTACCAGGTTTAAAACAGCCTGTACTTACATTTCAATTAATTTCATTACCATATTGCAATATTTCAACCACCCTCATTTGACAGTAATGAAGTACAAGGAGCCAAAATGTAGGAAAAAAGTGAAGGATACTCAAAGGCAACTACAAGATGACAATTATTTTACTTGATAATTATCTTACTCTACGAACTTTCTGAAATATTTTAGATCTTATTTTCAAATAAACCACTTTAAATAAAATCATGACATATCCAGTATTTGTTATGAGAGAGAGTTGAAAAATATTTCTTTCTAGGATTAAGACAGAACCATCCTGAAGTTTTCCATATACCAGCTATTTTTTAGAGAGGAGAGAAGAAAATACACATATTTCTTAGATTATTAATAAGGGAGATATAAATCCCCATAGAAGAAACTAGGTATTATAAATTGCTTCACCACAACAAATTCTGTGTTTGGCATGAGTGAAAAAATGTCTTTAATATTACTCTACTGAACAAAATGAAATGTTTGTGCCAGGTCTCTGAGTTTTGTAAGGCCTGCTTACTTGGTGAAAAGAGCCTGTTACCATGGTTACAGCCGTAAAAACTTAAGCCTCAGTGAGATATTAACATTCCTCACTCTTGGAAAGAAAAAGGTTTCCTTTTTTTAGGCAAGTGACCCTTTCTTTTTTTCTAGGTTCCCTCCCCTCTTTCTTTTACATGTTAGAAAAGAATCAGAAATAAATCCTAATCTTGTGTAAATAGTTGAAGATGTGAAGCCTGACTAGTACATTGTTTCTGTACCAAAGCATCTTCTTTTGAAGGCAAGACTTCTTACAGTTGTACCTAGTCCTTAACATAATAAAAGTAAATCACTGAAAGCAAACAAATACTGTGGATTTCAAGTAACCTGCTCCTAAAACGTAAGGACTGTGAAGGAAAGATGTCTTTGTTTCAATGGTGGCCTGAGAGAGACTTCCACATGAATGAGCTTTGTTTTTTAGCACAACTATGCATTTCATACTATTATTTAAAACAATACTCACAGCTGCATCCCCCATCCCCAGTTAATTAAAGATCTGCTCAGGTTGCAGCTACACCAACACTGAGAAATGCATGTTAGGCCAAAATATAACCTGACATATCCCTAATGACACAATGTACTTGTAATTCACAACTGGAACTCATTTTTAGGTTCAGTTTCCTGAAGTGAAAAGGTGAACTGAAGTCAAAATTCTAACATAAGTTATTATCAGAGCATCATGCCTGTGTGTTCTGGCAAACTAAAAACTAGTTTATACATAATTGATACAGCACTCTATTAGCAACAAGACTTTAGACATAGAAAATGTTGATAAAAATGGAAAAATGTTACACAACACAACAGTATTAACAAAAACATTACTAACCAACAAAGTACCATAATTAACAACCTCTGGGATTATTCTTTGACTTGAGAATTTGCAACCTCCTTTGCTTCTAGATCATCAACTACTAAGAGAAGTGAGATTTGAAAGGAGACTGATCACCCCCAGTGGAGGGAGGGAAAAAAAGAAGACAAATTTCCAGGAATAAAAGTAATTCTTGACATTCCTCAACTGCAGCTGTATCAATGGCCCAAAAGAGAAAAATTCCCTCTACAAACCCTGTCTGTCTTTTCTCACCAGCCCAACAATGCTGCAAGCTGCACTGTCAAAACAACACCAGTTCATGCTAGAGATACTAAAATACTCAAAATATTTATAGTGACAGTTATGCTGTGTTACTTCAGTATTGCTGGGTCTGACAACTGTTTAAAACCAGCTGTAAAGTCTACAGCAGATAAATGACAGTAAATAAAGCCCGGAGCCTATACCAGGTTGTAGATTAATTCAGTGCCCAAACTCCCAATTTATTTGCATATTTCAACTGGGGATGAAAATTAAACCTTCTGAAACAGAACTGGGCTTTTGCATAAGAGGATCATTTCCAAGAGACTCTAATAAACCTGGGTTTCTCCCCACTTACAAACAGGGCATTTAGTTAAAAAGCAGAAACTGTCCAGCTTTTGGTATTACAGTGTTTCCAAAGCGTGACTTTTAAGTGAGATAACTTGAAGGACATGAATTTGGACCAGTTTTATAACAATTCCTACATATCTACTCATTGCAACAATGTCCAGAATGCCAGAAACATTAATTACACAGCTCCCCTACAAAATGTGAGCACCCTGTTCCTGCTTTGTCCTGCTGTTCTCCTCCACAGACACAATCTTCCAACTTCAGTGTCACTCAACAGCAGCTTCTTCAAAGAGCAACGAACTTGTATTTCTATTTTATGTTTTAGGAAGCTTTTGTGCTATAGAACCCTAAACATAAACCAACCAAATTAAGCAAAAGAAAATCTTTTGGGAGAGATTTGTTTGTAATCTCCTGCAGTGGGTAAATGTGATTCACATGAGCATGTAAATCAACAGGGAATCACACCATACACGTATCTGGCAGCTCAGTAAACATACTGGGTTAGCCCTCTGAGTGAATACTTAGGAGTTTAGTGAGAGCTTTTAGCTCATATCAAAACTTTTCTGAAACCTCTGTTTATATTAGATCATCAAAGGGATCAAAAATGTATTTTTTTCCCATTTCAAGGCCTATTTTACAAAACTGAAAGAAACGCATTCACTTTTTAAATCTTTACGTACAAAATCTTACACTTCTTTTTTCTTAAAACCCATCTCCTGAAGATAAATCAGATATCAGAAAGCCACAGTAAAACTGCAAGCATTAACAACATTGTGTACACTACAATTAAACAAAATTCTTTTGCAGAGTCGAGCACAAGTTCTTCTTTCCAAGCCAAGTTCTTCTTTCCTGGACATATAAACAAATTCTACACATCCCAAACCAACAGGGCCAAATTCTAAACTGGAATGAGTTTTTGAACAGAGAGCTGTGGAAAACAATGTGGCTTTTTTTCCATTGCAATGCAAATGGCTACAAAGACACTTTTCAAACTAAAACCCAGAAGGTGCCTGCAATAAAAATCCAATTCTCACAAAATCTCTGTTAAGCTACATACCACCTCGAGGTTCAGACGAATCATTACCCCCAGTGATTACTGGAATACCAACTTCTTCCAACTTGATCTTCCATTTCTCAATTATTTCAGCTGACCCATCCTAGAAAAAATAATGACACAGATGCAGCAGTTTTAGTTTGCATGGTGAACTAAACCAAAAATTCCTGTCAGAGACAGTATTTACTTGGACACTCTTTTAAGGAAGGTCTGAAACGTACCTTACTGGCATCATTAAAAATTGACAGCTCCATGGTTCCTTCAAAATCTTGTTCCCAAACTGACTTTAAGCATTCATCTAACCAGCATTCACTGTTGTGAACAGGCACAATGACAGACTACAAAAAAAACAAACAAAAATCCACGTGCATGTCAGTAAGCACTATTTTTGTTTACTTACACTACAAGAACATTTATTGAAAAGGGGAAGTGCCAGATCCTCCTGAAACTAACTTTCACCAAAAAACACATCTTAAAAATATGCAAAGAACTTTTATTTTCATGATAAATATATGATTTGCTTTTTGCTCTATCGAAGCTTTTGTGAAAAAATTACTTTGAGTTCTACAAGATGGCTTTTGGTAGAAGTCCAAATAAAAACAGGGGAGACCACTGAACCAAATCCACTAAAAGAAGCCATCAGTAACACCACCCTAACCTGTTTATGGTATTCCTGCATTTCTTAAGACACTCTTTACTTCTGCCTGCCATTAATACATCTTACTCTTTTTCTTTAAACATACTACCTAATTGGAGATGCTCAAATATGCAGCCTGGACCTTCAGGCTCGAGCCAAGTTTTTAGAAATTATTCCATCTACAAGTGCTCTTAAGCACATTAGAAGTTGCTGTACGATGTAGTTCCACACTCTGCCATCCCAAGTGCAGGTCTTCTTCTTACAGCCTCTTGGTTCAGACGTGCACACAAAACAGGAAAACCTATCTGAGATATTTCAAAGTTGGTCAGAAATCAGAGATGAGGGGTTTCTCTGTTCAGTTACTCCCCACTGTTCTAATTATTCCCCAAAATCCAACAACCCCTAAAATTCTGTCAGGATCTGAAAAAAAAAGAACATATTCCTTTCGCAGAATTCCAAATGCTGAGGAATTAGCGCAGTAACACACTGGCTATGTTTGTACAGGGAGAGCCCAAGCCTGTACCTGTTAAAATTGCTGATAGATGAGGAACTTAAGGGCCTAAGTAACTCATAAAAAGTCTCAGGGGACATTTCAAGAAGTCCCTAGAAACAGAACATAAACTCGTTATTGTGTGGGGTAACCATAAACACATGGTTGGAAGAAAGAGAGGATTAGTCCCTTTTGTGAGCAGGCGAGAACCTCAGGAAACAAAATACTGGAGGGATCCTGAAATTGAATTATTCACGATTTAGTGTTACAAGAGCACATGTAAATCGTGTGGATACACACAGATGAATATATTAGCAGGCAGATTTTTAGACACTGAGGAGCACAGGTAGGACAGAGCAGGATGTATGGGACAATAATTAAAAATATTTCACAGCCAAATAAAATAGTAAACCTGTCTAAAGTGAATGAACCTCCTGAACTTTGGCAGGATGATGTAGCAGGTGAAAGAGCTACTTAAATGAAGTAGAAAGAAAACTTCCTAAAATGTTAAGAAAAGCAGGCCTTTGACTTGTATTTTGGAGAGATTAATAAATAAAATTAGGAGAAAAAAACCCAAACCCAAAACCAAACCAACCAAACAAAAAACAAAAGCAAACAAACAAAAACACAAAACCCAACCCCCCCAAAAAAAAGAGAAATTGATTATCCAATAATTACAACATGCAGACAAAAAAGATTTTTAGAACTGTCTCTGATTAGTACTTTAAGACTAAAAAATAACAACAAATTAAAATACAACCTTATACACTCACATTAAAGAATCTAACATACTTATTCAGGAAAAAAGGGCTCCACAACTCCTCCAATGACAATATAAACCTGCTACTCTTTTGTACATCCAGAAAAATCAGTTATTTTTTTAATTTGTTTTCTGATTCACTCAGTAAAAATTTGACTATGCCATCACAAACGAGCTTGCTACTGGCTTGAGAACTGGAACTTCTTTGCTCCTGTTTTAAGTCAGAACAGCAGCGCAAAATAGCAAGATGATGTCTGACCTCCCTGTTTAGTTTTAACTGAAAGCAGAAAAACCCAGTACTTACATATAACACATATAAAACAACCTGTAAACACCTGCTGGCACTGAGGTGCTCTGAACTCGACATAATAACTCATAATATAATACTGTGCTCCTGAACACATTACTGAGGGCAAATTCTTCTTCCACAGAACTATGCCCACCATGCAGAGCTGCCAAACTAAGGTACAGAGCTGAACTGCTCTGTGTAACTGCTCTGTGACACCTCTGTGTAACACCTGAAAAATCAGCCAATCCACGCAAATAACTGCACTCAGAAATATGATTAACACAGCAGAGCAATACTGATGTACACTGGAGTTTCCTCAGGTTCCACCACTCTTGCTCAGCTTACTGGTTTTCTGTGTTTACTTTTATTTTAAGCCAAGGAAAAAGCAAAAATCTAAACTTTCCTTTCTCCCTAGTCCATTCCTGCATTTGTACTCCGGCTTAAGTGTGGCACTTGTGCTGAACTGGGCAGCCTTTATCTTTGTGTATCACAACACTTCAACCTCCTCAGATCATTTAAAGAGGGAGAAACATGAACGATTTCACTTACTTTGCATTCTCATGGCAAAAATAGCAGCTGGTAGTAACTTCAAGAAATTGTGCTTCTTCTGTCCCAAACCAAGATCAACTACAGGTGACACTGCTGACAAAACCTGTCTGCAGGGAGAAATACCAACCTTGCTAAGGAAATCACTAAAAGCAGGCACAAGGAGACCTGGAATACAGTTTTTCCAGTGTCCTTTTGCTTCAGCTTATGCCAACATTCCCAATTCCAGCACAGGTGATTTATTCCAGTTCTCTTTTCATACATTTGAAGACTGCTACCATAATAGTGAACTACAGAAATACCTATAAAGCTCTCTCAAATTAACGTTGAGTATTTGGGACATAAATTGCAAACAACTAATGTGTTTTTATGGATATAAGATCATCTGAGTGGTGACTGAGTCAGAATGACCACTTCATTATCTGGGACTGATTTATAGCAGCATCAACAGAGGAGGAGCTTCATGGCTGATGAAATAAGTGTGATTCTTAAAACACAGAGCTATGAATCAAACCTGGATTTGAGCATCGTGACACTGCCTGGATTTCCCTGAACTTCTAGAGTAAGATCTGAAGTGATTATGGCTGTTTTTAGCAATGTAGTTTTGCTATCAACTGAGCTGAAGAACAGTTCTTGGCTTCACTGCAAAGCGAATTTTGTATGGCAAAAATGACCCAATGTGAAATGGGTAACAGGTATCTCCATCCCCCTTTGTCCACAAATGTGTCACTCAATCCAAAAACTCCCTCACCTCCCTCAACCAGACCACTGAAAACCAATACATCAATCACAAAACTGAAGAGGGGAAAGGTGAGGTTTTAAATAAAAAAACCCATTGTCAGAAACTGTGCAGCTGAATGTTTTGTGATGTTTTTGATATTATCACCGTCACCCTCCAAGAATCTGGATGATAAGCAAATCCAAAGTAAAAATTTCCAGTTTCCACCAATTTCAATTCAAGCAGGCTCCCACCTCAATGTGGAAAATAACTTTGAAACAGCATTTTTACACTGCTGAAAATGTATAACTGCTATTTTCCAATGAAGTTTTCCTATGAGCCATTATTCCAAGCTATTTCCAAACTCAGGGCTGTTGGCAGAAACACACCAGCTTTGTCAAACCTCATCTGTGGGATACTTTAAATTAACTTAAAATAACCCAAAGAGATTTTCAGGCCACAAACTTTGACCTGCCTTTAGGATTTGAGATGTGATGTTGTTCATCATTTTTACTTGCCCATTGACTGGTACATTATTAGTTTTCAGGCATTTGCCAGACTAACCTTAAATTGTTGCCAAACCCCATCAGCTGTGTGTGTATAAATTTAATAGATGTAACAGACATATGTTTGTGTATGCTTTGATTATATATAAATGTTTATATTATATATAACTTTTACAGATATGTGTAATTTTAATAAATGTAATACCAAAACTAATATTTTTATATATCTTTATTATATAATTTGTACAAATATGCACAAATGTAATAAATTTAACAGCAAAACTAATCTTTATATCTTTATATTTTCTAGAGATATGTATAAATTTAATAAATGTAACAGCAAAACTAATCTTTATATATATCTTTATTATATATCGATACACAGATATAGATAGAGACATAGAGATATACATATAGATTTTTCATATATTACATATAGATAGATATCTATATGGACATATCTGTATATTATATATAGATAGGTATGTACATTATATATAGATATATGGAGATCTATATAGATAGATATCTCTATGTACATATACAGATACATAGATATCTATACAGATAGATATCTCTATATAGATAGATATATACATATATTATAGGTAGATACATATCTATACAAACATATATTTTAATATACATAGAGAAATATATACTTTCCCCCCTCTCATTGTCCTCTAACCACATATTTTACTTGCAACTCCCCAGCCTGCACTTGATCCAAAATGCCGTGTTCAGCACTTATAAAAAAATTCGTAATACCCTTTAAAACTCAATATTGTATACAGTTAGCCATATTTGCATATCTATTTATATAGAGAGACAGAGAGAGAGAAGAGATAGGGACATATATAGAGATATGTGATATTTATTTATATATTTATATATTTATGTTTATATATATTTTATATATTTATGTTACTATGGTTAATATTGTATATATACTTTACATATTATATATAAATATATAAAAAATTTGTTACGGGAATGACCAAAGCAGGCAGCGCTGTAGGAATATTTCACCACTCGCTTTCCCATCCCCTCGCCAGACCTGCGGTGCTGCGGACCCCGACCGGGGGGAGCCCCGGCCCTTCCCGAGCCCGGGGAGCCCCAGCCCTGCCCCGACCGCCCCGGCCCTGCTCTCACGTACCACCTGCACGGGGGGCTCGGGGGTCCCGCGGGGCCCCCCCGGGCCCGGCCCCGGCCCCGCCATCGCTGCCGGGGCCGGGGAGGAGGAACAGCCATAGAGACGGGCCGGGAGCGGCCGGAAGAGGCTGCGCCGCCCGCGGCCGGGCGGGCCTGGGACGAGCCCCGGCCCGGGAGGGACCCCGGCCTTGAAGGGACCCCCGGCTCGAGGCTGCTCTAAGGAGCCCGGCTGTGGAGCTCCATATCTTATTTATGAACTTATTTATTTATTATAGTTTTATATTTTTTTTATTTATTTATTCCTCAATAAGTGCTGCCGTTTATATTACTTATCGTATTTATTTATTCCTCAATAAATGCTGCCCGCCGTCCCGTTTGCTGATTACACCTTTTTTTTTTTTTTTTTTTTTTTTTTTTTTTTTTTTTGTTTTA
>JAWWLV010000046.1:8822281-8937292 GCA_035041135.1 Platyrinchus mystaceus
CCAGGGGTCCCCAAACTACGGCCCGCGGGCCAGAACCGGCCCCCGAAGCTGCCGAACCCGGCCCGCGCCCCCCTCCCCGCCGCAATGACTTAATCCGGCACCTCGTTCTCCACCTGCCTCCAGGGGACGCCTCTCGGCCACAAACCGGCCCCCACACAGTTTGCGGGCAGTGAAACGGCCCCTGTTTAGAAAGTTTGACGGCCCCTGCCATGGAGAAAGCTCATGGAGGCAGGGAGATGCAAAGAAAGTGTTAATGCCAGAGCA
Source organism: Platyrinchus mystaceus (assembly GCA_035041135.1). Classification (NCBI taxonomy): domain Eukaryota; kingdom Metazoa; phylum Chordata; class Aves; order Passeriformes; family Tyrannidae; genus Platyrinchus; species Platyrinchus mystaceus. The sequence continues at coordinate 8,822,546 of JAWWLV010000046.1, forward strand.
GAGGGTTTGGGAGCTAGGGAAACAAAAGGAAAATCCAGGAATGCTCATAATGTGCAACAGCCTTGGGGGATTTTTTGTGTCTTCAGACAAAATTAGTGAAGGGAGTTTAGTCTGAGGGCCTCCTGGAAGCTCTCTGAAATCAGCACATAAGCTGCTCCTGCCTCAGTAAGCCCTGTGCTGTGTCCCGGGGAAAGCTGTGGAAATGTGGTGCTTCCACAGCTCCTTTCTAATTGTAAAAGTAGTTAATTGGTGTGAACAGAGTTACTTGATCAAACTGCTTTAAAGTTTCTGCAGTTGGTTTGAAGGAGTAAGAAGTTCTCCATCTCCTGCCACCTCATTAGCAGCTTCTACCTGTTCTGCTGCCTGCCCAGGTCTGTGATGGAGCTTCTTCCATGCCAGGAGCAGTTCCCTCCCTCACAAAGTGGGCAGACAGAGAGCTTAGCCATGCTCCAGGCTCCCAGGGTGATGGTGTGTCCCCAGGTCTCAGGAGGAGCAGCTTATCCTCCTTTCCTGGTGTCACTGAGCAGGGCTGCCTGTGCCTGATGGATGTGACACTGCTCTACCCACTGGCTCTTCTCTTCTCTGGATGCACCAACTCAGGAAACCAGGAGTAGAATCAAGAGGCTTCCAAGAAAGTCTCCTGCCCAACTTTGCTTCATTCCCACCAACTCCCTCAGGTAGAGACTGAGTTGGTGCAGAATCCAGTTAGCGATGGTTCGTTAGGAGGAAGTGACTTGCTGAAATGCTTTGCAAATTGAGTGCTCCAAGCCCAGACAATCCACTGTGCACAACCCTGTGTGACTGCCCTTAAAACCAGAGGTTCCTTCTCTCATGAGCTGCCCTGAGCAGTGTCACAGGTGCCACGTGTGTGTAGTGCTGCAGCAAACAGCCGGTGACAGCTGAGTTCTGAGTGTTCTAACTCTTCTGTCCTTCTCTCTGCCCCATCACAGGTGCTTTGCTGTTGGGAGGGATTCTTTACTCCTGGCAGTTCCCTCACTTCAACGCCCTGAGCTGGGGCCTGCGGGAGGATTACTCCAGAGGAGGATACTGTATGATGTCTGTCACCCACCCGAGGCTGTGCAGGAGGGTGGCTCTGCGCCACTGCTTGGCCTTAATCGGACTCTCTGCGGTGGCTCCTGTCCTCAACGTCACCACGTGGACTTTCCCCATCATTTCTCTCCCCATCAACCTCTACATCTCCTACCTCGGCTTTCGCTTCTACAGGGATGCAGATCGCAGCAGCTCCAGGAAGCTCTTCTTCTGCAGCCTGTGGCACCTGCCAATGCTGCTGCTGGTCATGTTCACCTGCAAGGAATCGGTCCTGGACAAGGAAGACAAAGGCGACCTGCTGGGAAAGGGAGAAAGTCACGGGAGGGCTATGGAAATTAGATTGCCTTAAATGTTGATTTTGTGTTGTCCTCGTGACACATCAAGTAGTTTGTTTTAGTAATTACTGTGGGGAATCCCGTGGGAATCTGATTGAGGAAGAATCATTTGTGCCTAGCGACCACTTCCTGCGATAATGTTCTCTTTTCTTTTGAGATGGAGTAGCCAGGAGAGCTCAAAGCACTCGGAGGCCTCAGGGCCATCAAGCACTAGGATTTTGCCTGTGGCAGAAGCACATCGCTTTGGGGTGGCCTTCTGAAGTCCCTGTGAGCCGTGGTCTCTGTCCTCGTGGGTAGTTGGGTTAGTTAAGTTAATGAGTCACATGCGCACACGTTCCACCGCCAGCACTGGCAGCCTTGGCGAAGCCGCCGGGGAGTGACCTGTGAATGATTTCTCACCCTGCTCCCCAAGCACCCTTTCCTTTAATTTAAGCTTTGAGGCACACATGGTGGGTTGGGTTTTTGTCTCAATCTCTGCCATCCTTGCACTGGTGTTACACCAAAACCCTCACTTTCAGGGGCTTTCTTCAGTCAGTTGCTTTTCCTGAGGTTCCCGTTCACCCCAGTAGATTTTTGGCTTGCATAGTACTGGCACAGTGCTAAAGGAGTGAAGGAAACTGCCTTTCAGCACACCGCACACCAGCTTTTAAACACCCTCCAGGTGAAAGCTCTCCTGTAGCACATCCCTTGGACACACTGAGCCATTCTACTGTACTTCCATCACGGGGAACTTCTGGGTCCCATATAGTTAGAGTTTGAATCCTGGGTGTCAGATCTTCAGCTGGTAAAAATCACCATTACTGTTTCTGGCAGTGAGGCTGTGAAAGGTGGAGCAGGTGGGAAGCAGATCCCAGAGTCAGGTGGTTGTAAAGATTTTCCGTGCTGGTGTGTCTTGTGCCAGCCCATTCGGTCTCGGTGTCCTCGGACAAGCTCTGGACTGGTATCAAGAGTTTGAGCTCTGTTTAATGTCACACTGTGGTGGCTCAGAGAAAGGCTTCACTTTGAGGGCAATTGATAGGTAAGGAAACACATTTAAAGAAAAAAAAGGTTGGGGATTTTAGCCTAATACCATAATGTTCACTTGCTGATGCAGCCTGTGTCTCTCCAAAGCAATTACTGGGGATGGTCTCCCGAGGAAGGTGCATTGTCTCTGTTATCTGATACACTGAAGAACATTTCTGGCCACAGTGCTTGTGATCCTGCTGCAGGGCTGTGGCTCACCCTCAGCCTGCCTGGGGCTGGCTGTGACCTGCTGGGATGCTCCCAGCCACAGCAGCACCCAGGGCAGACAGAGGCGGTGATAGTTTATTGTGGTAGTCAGTGCCTGTTACGACTTGATGTGTTTCCATGCCAAAATTTCTTTCCCATGTGGAAAGGGACTGAGCAGCAGGTTGAGCATCAATCCAAAGGTACAGCAGCACCTGAAATGGGAGACACTGTCTCAAACCTGATCCCAAGTAAATTCCTTCAGGAAACATCACAAATCTGCCACCACAGATGTCTCACACTGACACAAACCCTTCCCTGACTGCTCTCAAAATCCAGGCCTGACTCCTGGTCTGGGTTACACTGGTGTAAATCAGGAGGGACACTGTTTAACCTCTGCTGTACTGGCAGAGGTGCTCTCAGGAGCAGGGCCACTCTGTTTTATGTGGCTCTTAAATAATTGGCTGCAGGGTTTGGTGACTCTGGAGTGATTGCAGATGACAGGCTGGACTCCCCTCTCACTGTCTGACAGGCTCTGTTGTGCTCAGGTTACTGTGGGCAGCACTTCGTGGAACTGTCTGGAAACTGCAACTGAATTTGTTTTAAAAATGCATCCAGTCTTCTCTGCAATAAAGTACAGACTGTACAAAAGTGATGAATGCTCCAAATCTGTTTTATGCTGTTCACTTACGATTGGAACTCTGGTCCAGTTCAGTTAATTGCAAAGGTATTTGGTAATTCCATGGCACTTCTCACAGCAGCATGTTCTTGGTCACTGCAAGAGCTTGTGAAACACTGATTTATTGTGCAAGCAGCAACTGAAACCAAGTTGCATGTGAGTGGAAAGGGTTTGTGCAAAACCAAAGAATTTGGTCAAGCTTAAGCTGAGAGAGGAACCTGAAAAGAGCAAATGGCTCACAAGAAAATTCACAGATTTTGCTCCCAGGGGCAGAAAGTGGTGCTGAAGCAAGAGGGTTGTGGTTTTCTCCTAAGTCATTCCAGAGCCAGGCTTCAGATGGCCTGCAAGTACTGGGTGCTGTCCTGAGGAATTCCATTCTGATTAAAGGTCCCAAGGACATGCCTGTGGTTGAGCCTGTAAGAACAGTCATCTTCATTTCTAGGGCCAAAATGTGTAACATTCACAGGGTTTAGGGCTAGACAGGAGCTTTGTAATCATCACTGAGTGTCTGCAAAATGCAGGTCACTGAGCTGCACCTACATCTCCACACCCAGTGGGTCTGGCCTGGAGAGAAAGCATGGCTTTAGAATCAGTGGATCTGGGGTTTAAAGGTAAGAAACACTCAATAAAATACGCTTTTTTTTTTGCCTAGGAGGTGTTACCTGCTCTGATACAAAATGGCCCTAAACAGATGAAAGCATCTACTGCCATTTTACTGCCTTTTGGGAGTGTTGCTGTTGCTTGTGCTTTGAAAATAAACACCTTGCCAAACTGAAGCCTTTTTTTGCAAATGGATAGTGCAGCAGGTGCTCTCAGGTCTCCTTTTCAATATTGCTGTTGCCACTGTGGAAATTAAAAATCCTGAACTGTCTGCCCTCATCCAAGGGTGTTTGTGGTCCCTGTGAGGATTAATGCCAGCCTTCCCCCCTCCAGCACTGCTGATATTGCTGCCCAAATTCTGCAGGGAAAGAGGCAGGTGAGGTGCATGAGATGCCTTTCCATGATGGCTTTGCACAGGAGATAAACTTGGGCTTCCTGCATCTCTCTGCTGGGCCCTGCAAGCATCCGGCTTTGCACAGCTCCTTGAACCTGAAACAGCAGTTCCTGCTTGAAATTGCAATGGTTTTTTTTTCCTTGTCCTATTTGAAGAACTCGAATTAGTTAGTTGTCATCCCATTATGCTGGTTACTCAGGATCTCCCATGAATTGGTCCTGCAGAACCACTGAATGGTTTGGGTTGGAAGGGGCCTTAAAGACCACCTTGTTCCAATGCCCTGCTGAGTTACCTGGTCTTTTTGTGGCAGTGAAAAAAACAGCAGTAATGTGCTCTGTCTCTTCTAGCCCTGGGTCTGCTGAGGGGGTCCCATCTCGGTGCTGCTCTCACAACAGGCAGCTCTGTACCACCAGGAGCTGGACTAGAGCTCACGGAGGAATCTGAGCCAGAGGCTCAAGAGGATGAAGCTGGTTTTAGTCTATTTGGACTTTAAACCTTTTGTGTGGTTTTGTGGATAAAACAGTAGCCCTGGGGCTCAGGGGATCTTCATTCTTTCCAGACCTCTGCAGAAGAAATGCGCTCCAGCTGTAAAATAGGGATGGAGGAACTTCACCTTGCTGGAGGAGGCAACAGGTCATGTCTTTGTCAGCCCTGGCCCGTTGTTCTCCATCAGTGCAGGGCGAGCGCTGGCTCAGGCTTTGAGAGCACTGCAGAGAGCTGGCACTGGGTTCCCCCACATCCCTCCTTTGCCCTGACCTTCAGCAGATCACTGAGCACAGCACTGACCTCGCAGGGCGGGGTGAAGAGCCGAGTGACACAACTGGGAGTTGTCCTGAGCTCTGGGGTTTGCAGGGAGCCCCCAGGGCCCCTGTGAGCTCACACACAGTACCCTGGCACGGCTGGCATCCCAGTGCCCCTGACACTGCTGGCATCCCAGCACAGCAGCAGTTGGTGTGGCTCTACTCTCTGTTCCAGCATGAATGAGGAAACCCAATCCCAGTGCTCATGGCACTTTCCCTCTCATTTCCCCCACTGAGAGGTTTTTTCCTCACTTCCTGTATCAGTCTCCGATACAATCTGCCCCAGCAGAGTCACACATTCACACTCTCCTGGCTCCAGCAGCGTTTCCCACTCAGCCAGGCCACAGCACTTCAAGGCTTACACAAAATACACACGTCCTTTTCAGTTCTGACCATCCCAGGAGAATAGGAATGGAAACAAGAGTGATACTATTAGAAATCATTATCATTACAGATAGAAACCATGTTGTCCTGGTTGCTCTCCAGAGGTGATTAGATATTCCCTCTTCCTTGGAAATGCAGGCTGTCTGCAGAACACTTGGCTATTAAAACAGAGATATCAGCACTGTTTTCCTCCCGAGTGGCTCTGCTGGAGGTGGTAATATTAGACAGGCTGTCCCCAGTGGCATTTCTAGTCATGGAATTTCTTAACCAGGCAAAAAGCCAGCCCAGTCAAGGGCTCATGGGATGCAGGATGCCACTTGTGCTGCCCATGGGACCTTGAGTTGGTTTTTTTGCCTGTTGGAGCTGCTGTTTATTCTTGCAGTCCTGGCAAGGTCAGTGCTGCAGGGCAGGGCTTGGCCCCTGTGGGTGCATGTCCAGCACTTGGCCCTGCCCAAGACAAGTCAGACTCTGGTTCTCATGTTCATCATCTCCCAAAGAGTGTGGTGTTAGTTTGGAGTCAGAGGTGACAACAGAGTGGTCAGAAGTGTCATTGGTGAGGACGCTCCTCTGTGGGATTCCTCAGGCTGTGCCTTGCTGGGTGGTTCCCTCGATGTGTTTTAATCCCCTCTGTAATAAATGTACTACAGGTTTCTAGGACTTTGAGATGAGGTTTAGCAAGCTTTGGAGCTGCTTTCCAAACCCTTCTGTTCACAGAATCACAGAATAGTCAGGGTTGGGAGGGACCCCTGGGGATTGCTCAGTCCAACCCCCCTCCCCAGGCAGGGTCACCTGGAGCAGGTGACACAGGAACACATCCAGGTGGGTTTGGAATGTCTCCAGAGAGGAGAATCCATACCCTCCCTGGGCAGCTGTTCCAGGGCTCTGCCACGTCCATGCTAAGAAGTTCATCCTCACGTTGAGGTTAAACTTGCTGTGTCTTAGTTTATGGCCATTGCTCCTCGTCCTGTCACTGGGCACCACTGACAGGTCTGGCACCATCCTCTAACACCCACCTTGGAGATGTTTATATGGATTGACGAGATCCCCTCTCAGTCTGCTCTTTACCAGACTAACCAGGTCCAGCTCCTGCAGTCTCTCCTCATCAGAGACATACTCCAGACCCCTCATTGCTGCCAGGGATGGGGCCTCCAGGACCTCCCTGGGCAATCAGTTTCGGTGTCACCACCCTCACGTTAAAAAATTTCTTCCTGATATCTAACCTAAATTTTCCTTCTGTCAATTTGTAGCCTTTACTCCTTGTCCTATTGCTACAGTTCCTGACTGAGAGTCCCACTCTGGCTTCCCTGTAGGCCCCTTCAGATACTGGACGGTATTTTGATATATAGTGGAAGGTATTATTGGTCATTTACTTACTGAAACTATGATTGTGCAACCACTTACTCCCTTGAAAGTATTCCCAGCTAAAAAGGATCTCAGGACAAGGCCCTGTACAACAACCTATTCAGAATTTTTAAAATTTACACAAAGCAATCTTTGTTGAGTAAAATCCTGAGATTATCCCTTGTTTATCTGAAGAGCCTGTTAAACAGGCAAACAATTCAAGGAGCAAACAGGGCAGAGTTATCTTAAAATGTTGGTTGGCACACATATCCGAGAACTGAGGAGGTGAGCAGGACAGCCAGGCAGTAATTCACCCTTGGAATCTATTTCAAATTATCTACACAGCTTCTCGCCGTCCAGCCTGAGTTTAATCTCTCTGTGAACAGCGCTGCTAAATATGATCATTTCTGTTCCTGGCGACGAAGGCTGCTGGCACTTTTATGTTGCCTGCATGCCTTGCTTTATCTAAGAAAGTGCAGCAGAGTATTGCTTTACTCACCCTAAACCAAACAAAAGTCCCAGTCAGGGACAGCGCCTCATTATGCGAAGCAAAATGCAGAGCAAAGCCCTTCCCCGAGGATAATACAGACCCAACCAAACCCACCAGAAATGTTTTCTAAGTTATATTCTGTAGCTGACCACAGAGGGTAGTTAAGTACAGATTTCTGCTTAGAATGTGATTTTCATTTGAGGTGGGTTTGGACAGACTTTTAAAGGCCCACAAGCATGTGGAATCTATTCCATGGGATTTTCAGGGCAACCTAGACAGCTAATGCCCATTGTGAGAGCCCTTACCTACTGACTTTTGAAATTCCAGCAGGCATTTGTGTGTTCTTGGGCAACTAAATAGTTTCCAAAATGCAGTCGATTGTTTCAGTGCCCATTCCTCTTTCATGTGAGTCAGAATGGAAAGAGATCTCCCAATGCAATTGTAACAAACTCAGAAACAAGCAAAAATGGTTTGGTTCTAGTTGTACTTCCAATTGCTCTACTTTAAAGCTTTTACAGAGTTGTGGGGAGGAACAGCTCATAAAACAGCTAAAAGCATTACAGAGTCAAAGACATTTCTCATCAAAGTGATTTTTAGCTTTTATTTCTGAAAAATCAATCATTTGAGGATTATTATTGTGAACCTAAAGCTTTGAAATTCTGGAGACTTTAGCTGTCAAACAGAAATTTCCCTCATCTTGATGGAAAAATACAGTGTCTAGAAAGTTGTTTTCCTTTCTTTACATTTAACTGACATTTCTAAAATTACACAGACTCACAATATGAACAGCTTGGACCTATTGACTTGTGAGGGCAGATCTCAGCTGATTTCACTGGGAGTTTAAAAGAAAAAGTAGGACTGCTTGCGTAGAACATCATTGGGGTTATTGAGGCCAAGGAGTCTTGGGTTTAGTTTGTTTTTTAAAAGCTCAAACAGTAAGTGAGGTGGTAAAACAGCATCCTTGCAAACAAATCTGCTTGTTGGTATTGTAGAGCATGTGGACAACTTAAAGGAGTTGTATCTTTACTGGAAAAACAGAATGAGTGAATATACAGTTTTCTTTTAGTACATCTATTGCTGAATTTACAAGCTTCAGTACTGAAGTATTTCCTGAACACATCATGTTGAAAGGATCATTCAACAGAGTAGGTAAAATATTTAGCTTTGAGCTACTTTGAAACCACCTCTATTCAAAGAATTGCTTTGAGCTTCCAAAAATGCTACATTATTTTCATAAAATGTCACAGTTGAGTGCAAGAGAAGAGGGGGGACAATATTTCTCATAGTAGTACTATAGGGCAGAAGGGGACATGACCAGCTCACTTAGTCCTGCCATCCTGAGGCAGGATCAAGTGACAAACACCTGACATCATCCCTGACAAACACCTTGTAGCCTATGAGGCTTCATAACATCCTCAGCCAATTTATTGCAGTCCTTGCTATCTTTGCCCACAGAAAGAATTTCTTAATATCCAGTTTAGAACTTGCTGTGATTTCCAAGCCCTCTTAAATATGGCAGCATAAGATCTTTTCCCTCTGGCAAAAAGATCCATACACCTGTCACCTCCCCAGTATAAGAGCTGTTGGGCCTGAGCCTGTTGCATAATTTTTTCCTTTTGTAGAGATGCTTCTTGCTCTCCCTCTCCCTCCACAGAATAAAATCTTCAGCTCCCAAGGTATAGTTCCTCAGTTTGAATCCTCTGCTAGTAACAGTAGCTTAATGTTTTACCTTAGGCAAAAATTATGCTGCTTTCCTCCTACCTTAGGTGATTTGGCACTTTGCATTTTTGTCCAGATGTAAAAAGTTTTGCTGGGCTATTAAAAAAACCCAAAACCAAACCCCTCGTCACCCTACCCTGCCTTTTTGCAAGCCTTAAGAAAGACACCCTTTTCATACTCAAACACACTAAGTAAATACAAACAAGGAGGCCAGTAACCTACTAAAGATAAGACTAGAATCTCTTATAAAGGACAGCCCACCATCCCTTCAGCCTATATCTCTACCCTGAGAGGCTCCTCAACCCCCTCCTTCAGGGGTCCTCTGATAGCCCTCTCCCCAGTGGCTTTATCCCCTGCAGCTGTGTGCCTTCTCAGCTGCTTTCTCACTAATGCCTATGTTAACCCTTTCTTTGCCTGAGAAGGCTTGCAAATCCCATCCCAAATCCGTTGTTCCTGCACACAGAAAACAAGTAATTCCCTTTGTGAATTTATGATTTCATGAATTTGCAAACTGTTGTTGCGTTTCCCTCCCATCCCACTCTATTTTTTGGGTTATACACATCTGATTAGTTCAGTCCTTGCTCGCTGGTTGTGTTTTAGACCTGTTTATTCTCCTGGCTTTCTTCTGGACTCTCTCTGGGCACTTTGCATCTCTGCTGGAGAACGAGCTCCAGTGCTGGGCAGAGCAGGATTACCTCCCGTGTCTTGCAAGCCCTACTCCTGTTTGCACAGCTTAGTGCAGTGTTTGCCTTTGTCACAATGGCTTGACACTGTTGACTCCTAATCAGCTTGTGATCTATTATATCCCCTAGATCTTTTTCTGCATGAGGGAAACAGTATTTTAGCAGTTTTATTCCAGTCAGCCACATGAGAAGAAAATGACTGAAGTAGAGTGAGTGAGATTATCTGCTTTGCGCTTCAATACGAGGATTGTTTACTGGTTTCCAATTAGTTACATGTGTACACCCTGCCCAGGGAGTTCCACAAGTGTTGCTAATACCTTCCTTTGGCCTTCAGAGCCTTTATTTCTATCAGGGACTAGTACCTAAGAGTTATTTGGGCCAATTTCCCTGTGTACTCAAGACTTCAGATGCTCAGCTGAAATTACAGGCCTAATTATTCTGAAGAAATCCTCTTGCAATTTAGACATATTGAGTCTGGGTAAGCTCACTGAAAAATGCTGCTGCTCTTTAGAGAAGAGCTGTTGTGTGATATGTTTCTCTCTCTGAAACACGGGCTGTCGTTAGAAAGGATGTTGCTGTTGCTTGTTTCTTCTTTCTTCTTTTCAAATGAGTCAATCTGAAGAAGCCCGTGGTTGTTTTTATGAGTTGGTAAATACCACAAATATTCTGTTAACAGGAGTACTGGACTTAAATACCTTTGTGGGTGAACTAGAAAGATCCCATTCATTTCAGAACCAGTCCACACCTCCAAACATACGCTCTCTTGACCACCCCCAGTCATCCCACTCCCCGTGTGCTTTCATGTCCTCTCATCAGGCTGCTGGGCCACAGTGTGATGTTGTGCAGGTCCCTTGTTCTTCTTGAGCCATTCTCTGCTCTAGCTCAGGCTCTTGGTTGTACCTTCACATTTAGTGTGGGTTTGTGGCAGTGACTGCAGGAGATAAGGCAGTGACAAGCGAGGGGCTCAGTTCTTCCACAGAACTGAAGCAGATTAGTGCAGGTTTTTCCTTGCCAAGGGCTTCAATATTTGAGCAATCTTCTGCAAAGTTAGACTTTTATTTGGCAATCTTTCCTTAAAGGAATATATAATGCTATATTTTTAAAATGCATTAACAGAAACTACTTCACTTTTTAGCTGGTGAAATCTGCTGGAGAATCCAGTGATAGGCAAGTGATTATGGTCTGCCCACAGCAGTTAATACAGTTTGGGTTTGTTATTGAGTAACCAATCTGAAACCCAGTAAAGCAGTCATGGCATTTTCCTCACTTACCCTCAAAAAAACTTTATAAGTAAGTTATTTGGAGGGAAAAAGTCTTATTTACAAAAGATAGCAAGATTCAGATAATAGAAAGAGATAAAGGGTAGCCTTGAAATCCCATTTTCCTAATCTTGACAAGTTCCTGTGTGCCACAAGTGATAACCCTTGAGAATCAAAGCTTCTACTTGAAGAAGAGTAAATCTTTAAAGAGTTCAGTTTAGGTTCTTTGTTTTTCAAAACCATACCTCTGTCTGATCTTCTTGATGATTGAAGTGTTAAACACATGTGAAATGAAGTTATGCTGGAGAGCTGAGGAAAGGTGCAATTGTATATTTCCCAAAGATTCCCTTGTAAGTTCATACTATCCACAGTCATGATTTTGTTGAACTTCAGTACCTTTGGGAGCTTAAACTTCTTTGTATATAAGTACAGGAAGCATCTGACATTTTAAGATGGGAAAGTGCTTAAAGAAATAAATCATATCCCTCCAAAGGAATGTATACATAACAGGAACTGGGATGTGTATAATATACAGAGATCCACAGACAATGTATTGGATGCACATCTTTATATGACACACAGACAGGAAGGGAAATGAGTAACATTTTGAATTATGAATTAGCCAAAGGCATCTGAAGAAAAGATTACATGAATTGTATAGTATAGCTCTAGAGAATACAGCAACATTTACTTAATATGTCTTCATTGAAAACAGAATTCAATAGGTTCTTTAAATTTTTATACTATTCTATAAAAGACATTTTATTATGTCTTATTATGTCTTTTAATATAATTCTTAAAATGCTAACTTACTCTAAAAAACGGGTATTAAAGTAACATTTATTGTGACTAATTCCATTTCAGTTCTGTTTAATTTTCAAGCCAAGACTGTTCTATATTTTCCTGTACATGCCAGCTCTTCACAGTCACCCTGGTTATGAAATTCAAAGTTCTTTATGCATCTTCGGTAAAACAGATTTAACAGCTTCATTAAAGTTAATAATACTGCTGATAATACAAAGGCCAGTATAGTGAGCAGCTCACTCCCTTACAGCTGTACTGGCTGTGTGTTGTAAAAGAGAAGTAAAGATGTGATTCTTGTCAGAAGATTGACCAGATGTGAGCGGAGCAGAGACAGGAAACTGTTCTCTTTCAGTGAAAAGCTGTTACTCCATCTTTATGTCCTTCCTTTGCTGAATGTAACTCAAAGGCCAGGGAGGCCTTTGAACAGCCTGACAAATATGCTGCTAACCTGGGGACCTCCAGCTCTCTGAGGAAAGGAGCCAACAGGCTGTTAAATGGTATCTGTGATGGCTTATTACTGTCTTATCCAGCAGTGCCTGTGGCCTGTGGCTCCTGAGCTGTGGGAGGGATGGAGGCACAGCCCGGGTGTGGGATCATCTGTCCTGACAGGGATGTCTCGTGTTGGGTCACTGAGCCCATCTAGAGGAAGAGTGGGATGCTGTTGGGAGCAGGAGGTGATGGCACCACCAGGCCCTTGGGACTGCACAGCTCTGCTGCTTTTCCCTGGCTTCAGTGCAGCATTAGGGAAAGTATTCAGTGCAGCTTTCAGTGCAGTGAACCTGAGAGGGAAAGTAAAGGAAGGTCTGGAGCCCTTTAGACCTCAGCAAATCTGTCTATATAATGATCCTTTCTGTGGACATTATCGATTCATAATAATTTTCTGTGAATAACCTGACAATTTTGTCAAGTTTGTGTTTCTTAGGTAAGGTTATGACATCTTCTGTGACATTATAGACAGAATTTGGCTATCAAAACTGTTCTAGGAGTAGGTCTGTGGAGACTACATTGTTGTGCTAGCAGGATAGAGGAGTTGACAGTAAATTATTTGATTGTGTAGAGGCTCCCTGGTAACGTCACCCTGATGCCATTAGAGCCTGCAATAAACCACCATGCACAAAAGGCTCTGCATCTCCCTCCCTGTGACAAAATCCTTACTCATCTACTTCTTATTCTTTCCGTAATCAGCCCAGCTACTTAACCTCCAGCTAAACTTTCCCTTCCCTAATAAGGTACTACCTTTTTTTTTTTTTTTTCCCTCTACTGCAAGAGAGAAAGAAATTTAATTTCACCATCTGGGAAACCAAGATCCTCATTTTGACGTCAAGTGAAAACAACTAAAAATAGCCTTTTGCTATGCTGCTGCTTGCCCCTGTTGAGACGGAGTTCAAACACATCCAGGTTCCAGCTCCATCCATAGCTTTGGCCTGGAAGCAGATATTGCAGGTATTTAAATACTGGGATACCTCTATATGCAAATGGGAAGTTTCATTTTGCTTTAAAACCTCCAGCTGCATAAAGTTGTGTTTGTTAGCTGGGTTCTCAGATTATTTCTGCAGCCAACAGCCCGTGTGCCAGTTGTGGTTATTGTGCACATAAACTTGAACTCTGACATTTCATCCCATTGCAGAGCCTTGGTATGTGCATTCCTTTATCTTCCCACCATCCCTGCAGTTGCTCTTCATTATTGTCAGTGCTTATTAGTTAGAAAAGTCCATTCTGTTTTGTTTGGGCCAATTAACTGGTGGAGAGCAGCTCTTCGAGGGTCCCCACTCAGTGTGTATTGCCAGCCATCATCCACTGATTCATTAAATAAACCTGAGCTCTGCTGCACTTCTCAAAGAAGCAAATTTTTGTTTTTCAGTTGACCAACTCACAAAAACTCTTCAGAATTTTGAATATTTCACTCTTTTATGACAATTAAAGGGGAAAAGGACATAGTGTAGCAAATTACATGAGAGCTATTCTTGTAATTACTTTATATGCATTTTCATGGATTTAGGATGCTGTCTTCCTAAAGGCCAGGGAAGAAGAATACCAGGAGAGGAAACAGTCCTTGTGCTGCTTCAATATTGTGACTTGCAGCCTGTCTGAAAGCATAACAAAGCCTTGATTGTGCAAGTGCCCAGCTGATCCAACAAGCAATGAATGAGTGAGCAATGGTCAACAGTGAGGAGTGGATATCACAGAGGGCAATTCAAGAAGGTTGTAGTGCTGTGAAGTGAGGGAGGCATGAAATAAAATAGAACTAGAGATACAAAGATCATCAACCATTTGGGTTAGTTCTACTTTTTTTTTTTTTTCCCCTTGGAATGGTCCACCCTTTTTGCTTAAAATAGAAAAAAATATGACTCTAAAGTGGTAAGAGATAAGTCTTCCAGTATGGAAGGAAGGAATCTCATTCTTTCAGTCTAAATGAAGGATAATTTAAAAGCAGAATCTGACCTAAGTATGAATGAGATCTCTAGAATTCTGCTTGGAAGACATGCCAGGTAGCACAAGACAGATCCCTGTTAGGGAAGTACAAACTGTCAGATTTTCATGCCCATTCAAGCATTTGGGTCCACAAAAGGCCCAACCCAGTCTTGTCATTATGAGACTGAGGAATAAAAGAATGAGAAAGTTTGATGTGTAACAAGAGACCTTCTCCAGTTCTTCATGGGAGCACAAGGTTCTTGTGAAATCAACAGTAGGGAGGATTCCCTTTCCTTCAAAGTTTTACCCTTGTCTTTTTACCCTTGAATGGATTTGATTGGATTTTCAGCCAGAATCCTGTCTGAGAAAGCAGAAGATACATAGATATATAAATTACCAAGATAGCAAAGTCCAAATTTAACACTTAGGTACTGCTTTAAGGACTTTTCCCAAAAGCATTAAAAGAAAAACTATGGCATCTTCTAAAAATATTTAAATTTATTCTGGCTTGAAGGTGTTTCTGAGTAAAAGCACTTCCTAATTTGTTAGTCATTACTGCCAGTTTTATTAGCTCATGTTAGGTTTCTTGGCTTGTAACTGTCCTTGGGACTTTTCAAATTAAGACCTTTTAGCCTCAACACAGCCTGTTACCACACCTTTGGGCTTTCATGTAGTTTTGTCTTTGTTATTGCTCTCACAACAATAAATTGGCAGAACACCATGAATTGCTTAAATGAATTTTCAGAGATCCTTGACTAAATTCAGCGTCATAATATAGAGAAATGACTTTCAGAAGTCATGCAAGGAACTGAGTGAGGACTTTGACAGAGAACCTAACTTGCCTTTTCCTCAGCCCGCTTAATCAGAGGAACATCTCTGTGGTCAGATTTTTTGGCACCTAAATGAGAGTGTGATCTGACCTAATAGAGCCATGATAGTCAAAACATGCTTTGAACCAAAGAAAAAAGAAATAAATCAGAGTCCCTTTCAGCAGATATATTGTTTCTCATGTAGAAACTTTGCAGAATTGAAAGAGTCTCCTTTGAGGTTTGGATCTCTGGAGGAGTTTTCTTGCTGCTGGTGCTAAAAGGAACAGGGGTGATGCAGGGCCCTTTACTCCCTCCTGCAGATACATCTGCCCTGCAAATACTGCCACAAAGTAGTACAAAGGACCCTGCTTTGTGGAGCAGCACAGATCTGATTTCATCATCTGATCCATTGTTTTTCCTTAAGCAAATATGTAATAATGTCGGAATTTATGGATTAGTGAGACAATCCCTGATCTGCTTTAATCAGTTGGTGCTGCTCCTCCCAGAGTGTCGCTGACAGGAGCATTATGCAGACAGACTGGGCATCTACAGAGAGCTCTTTTCATTTTTTCTGTTAATGCTGCAATATTTGGTAAGATATCACTCATCTAGTGAGTGATTGAATTTAAAAAGAAATGAAAATGCACGTACTGTTCATAACAACTGGACAAACCTCACTGCCCTTTTTCTACTAAGACTGCCATTGAAGTCAAGGAGAAGTTTGACACATAAAAACTACTCAATGAACCAAATCTGCCTCATAGGAGCTTGTCAGCTGTAAAAAATCCCTGTCATTAGATCTGAGGTTGATCTGGGCTCTGAAAAGACCTGCTGTTGAAAATTAAGTGTGAAATGTAAAAATTATTAAGTTGAATTATTTACCTTGTTAGTTCATCATGTCTGCAAAAATATTCTCTCCCCTTCTGGTAACCTAGCAATGAATACACAGTGCACAATTA
The DNA here is from genome assembly GCA_035041135.1 of Platyrinchus mystaceus. NCBI lineage: Eukaryota > Metazoa > Chordata > Aves > Passeriformes > Tyrannidae > Platyrinchus > Platyrinchus mystaceus. Next base: position 8,838,470 of record JAWWLV010000046.1, read on the forward strand.
TTTTTTCACAATTTGTAGGAGAGTTGCATTAAAATGCATGTCAGTGTCTTTATTTCATGACAGGCATGTAGAAAGCAACACTGCAAATGTTTGTTTACCCTGTCAGAGGCTGGATTTGTTTAGTGTAACTTACATTAGTTTTGTCCAAATTCTGAAGCAGAAAGGAAAATACATTCTTGTTTTCAGGTCAGTGTTACAAATATTTTCTTTAACTTTGTTTTTACCATGAGAAGTGATACTAATGGATTCGGACCTGTGTCCTCTGCTGTCAGATTCTCCCACCATGTACTGGAAATTTCTGAATACATTTGAAGAGGCTATTGCAGAGGCTGAGCCTGCAGGTTGCAGAGTGTAGGCAGGCTGGAGGAACTGGGGAAAATGAAAAACTAAGCCAGCCAAGAGGATATGCATCAAGATAAATATCAGCTTCACCAGTGGCATAAATTACGTTTTCTAAAACAGGAAATTAATGTTCATTAAATGGTAGAAATAAACAACTGGTCTTCTAGAAGAGTTCTCAGATTAAATTCTGTTTCTGAGTGCTTCTTGGCAGACATTTTAAATACCTTGGTTATTGTGAAATGAAAAGAAAACACTAATTCTTGTGGATGAAATGCACAGAACTATCCCCAAAGCAACAATATGCTGAGGCCTCTTTAGAGTTTTTTGGTTTTGACTTCAGTTTTATCCAGTCTCAGTCGTGCAAGCAGGAGTTAATGCCTGAACCCCAGAGGAGTCTCTGGGCTTAAGCACTAAATCCTCTGCCTGGGTCCCCAGGTCCTGAGACAGCCTTGCTGTGTGGGATGGGAAACAAGCTGTGTTTTTTAGCCATCTTTTGTGCTTTGTGTTACCTTTTTGATCCTCTCAATAGGCTGCTTGGGTCCAGACATCGTTCCCTTCATTGCTTTTTCAGTTTGATGTGCAAAGACTAAAATGCAAATTCCTGTCTGCACAGGCTGGGTTACTTGACAGTTCAAGGTGTTTGTCGGGAGAAGCACAAGAACTGTGATGCTGTGGCCCTTGGCTGTGTGGTTTGGGAGAATAGCCCTTGATATCCAAAAGCCATGAATTTAGCACTATCACAGGGAGTAGGTTTTATCCTTACTCCACCTTAGACCCCTTGGCCAAGATTACACCTAACTCAGCCTCCCTAATCAGCAGGATTTTAGCTGGCTGAGGTATTTAAATTAAAGTTGTGTAGTCAGGAGTGTAATCTCTCTGCAGCCAGCATGAAGAGTTGGCGAGTTGCAGGTGATTCAGCTCTGATCTGGGCCAAATCCTCTTCTGGCAGAGAAACTTCACCTACTCTGGGGGACAAAGCAGGAGAGCACACCTGACCCTGCTTAAAGGTGTTAGTCCCGTGTCTTACCCTGCCCCATACCTGTGAGATGGAAATAAGGACCATGAGGAGAAAGGGAAACTTATTTGCCAGCAATGTGAAGAAATTAAAAAATAAAAATTTACACCTTGGCCACATTCCTGATTTGCCTTCAGTGTTGGAGTATTCCTGGTAAATGAGTCTCCTTCCTGCAGGGAGCTTCCCTGTTTGCACAGTCCCCGTGCAGGGAGAGCCCATAGGTGTAACTCTAGGTACACCTACTGGTTTGGCCACAGCACAAGTCTGGGCATCTCCACCTTTTTTTTTTTTTTTTTTTTTAATTAATTAATTTATTTACTTTGCTGTTATGTCTTGTAATTAGCCTGTGCCAATAATGATTTTTTTTCCCCCCAGAGATTTTCTGCTTATCTGACAATTAAGACCGGAAGTACCTCGGTCTCACTTTGGTGCCTACAGCGAAATCCATCGATTTGGGTGGGAGCTGGTTGGAATCCCACTGCAAACATCCAGAGGCGGAAGCTGGATTGTGCGTGCGGCGGGAGCTGCCAGTTCAGTGGGAGCTGTTTGTGTCAGAGCTGCCTTGTGTCCAAGGCGGAGGGGCAGCTCTGCTCCCCGCCCCCTCTTCCAAGTCTTCTCAAACGCTGCCTTGCTCTTTAAAATGCGATCTCTGAATTGACACGGTTCCATCAGGAATCCTGCTGTCCTATGGCTGGATTTCAGGCGTATCCGAGGAAATATTTGATTATTTTTCTTTCAGTATCTGCTGTTTTCTGTTACGTTCCAAAGGCCAAAACTTTTGCCTTTAAAACAAAAAAACAAAAACAAGAGAAGCAAGACGTGAGTAGTGGTGGTTTAGGAGTAGCAGGAACTATGCTCGGATATTAGTACTGACAGAAGAACACAGGAATAAGCAGAAGGGTGCAATTATGGATGAATGTATTTTCTTTACTAATTTTAATTTCATGAGAGCATGTAACACGGTGCCCTCTCACCACACACAAAAGTTTCCCACTGTCCATTCAGCTGCTGAACCTCTCCCTGTTTTGTTACTCTGCTCACTCCTGTCTGCCGGCTGGATTTACCTTACAAATACTATTTATTTCCTATTGCTCCTGTATTCATTGTCTATTGTCCTCTCTGTGGCTTGTTTGAATTCTTAGACCACTCTCTTCTCCCTCCTGCTTTGCCATGCATGCTGGTTAGCTATGGCTTTGCCTTCCCAGAAAATACCCTGCTTCCCCTTCTTCCCCCTCCTCCTTCAGAGTTTCAGATTTCCCTTGCTGGCAGGCAGCGAGGGGCTGCACACCATGCACCGGCCCTCGGGTCTGCTCTGTAACCACAGGACCTGATTCACCTCCTGCAAGCTGAGCAGCGTGAAAATAAATCAGCTGAGAGGGAGCTGCTTGGAAGTTGCAAAACACGGGGACACATGGCCAAACCAACACACGGGCTGGGCAGTGACCAGTGCGACTCTCCAGGAGTTTGCAGCTCTCCCATATATGTTCCCTTGGGGACAGCAAGGCTGAGTGAGACCTTTCAACAGATTAGCTCTGCCACACTGTTTAAAGCAGCTTTGCGTTTTCAGCTGAGATGTGCTTAACCCCAAATCCTGCATCTGAAAGCGTCCTTCCTGTGCCTTCCGGCTGGGTCCAAACTTGGCAGGGGGGTTTGTCCCTCATAATGTAAACACAGCCATGCTTTGAAGGAAATGTAAATCTGGACCTGAACTTGAGCCCATCTCTAATCACTGCTTGATTTTTTTTCCCCCAAATCTGCACATTTGAGTACCGGAGCAAATTAGTCACCTCTCCTTCAACAGGTTCTCCTCCTGCTCTTTAAAATCCTTAGAAGTCCTTTAAAATCGCCACTGTTTGTGCCTGGGTTTGTAGCTGTGACAAGCAAATATTTAAAGTGAATTTAGAAGGAAGTGTCTGAAATGACTGTAGATCCTCGTGTTTGAGTTGCTCCTCGAGGAAGGCAATGGAGCTTTATTGGGGTTCAGGTGTTTGAGTGTATGAAGCTGTTTCCAGAACCTGTATCTCCAGTCCTGCCACATTAGGTCAGAGTAGTAACTCAGCAGCTTCTGCTTTCACAGGAGTGTGAAGCCTTTGCTGCAGAGAATTAATGTTTCCTTTACACATTTTACGATATTTTCCTCCTAGATTTCAGTGAAGTTCTGCTCTTACTGAATTGTAAATGCAAAAAAATTACTGTTCAGAATGTTCTGTCTTGAAAAGATGTTTGCTTTTCACAGCTCAAACAGAAAACAGCTCAGTGCATCCAAAAGCTGCCTCACCCTTTGAGCGTGTTCCCAGATCTCAGCCAAGAGCACTACTATGAAATAGCTGTGAGTAGCCGGAAGAGCATTGTGGGGATTGAGATGCAAATGAGCGAACCAAGCAGCCCCCTTCGCTGCAGAGGTTCCCTATCTCCTTCTGCCCCTCACTTTTGCACTGGGGGAGGCTTAACCTGGGCATTGCTCCGCAGCCACCAACCTTGGCTCTGCAGCCAAACCCCCTGGCTCTGCACCCGCAGTCCTTGGCCCTGTGGCCACAGCCCCGGGCTTTGCTCACTTGGAAGGCTCATCAGCTTGGATAGGATGAAAACTGTGTCAGCACCATGAAGGCATGGAGGACAGGAGGGGCTTTCAAAGCCCCCATGCTGCCATTACTTTTCTGGGTCCCCAGAACTAAATGCCACTGCTTTTTTCAAGTTAAAAGGGAGAGAATGAAAGGCAGAGGTAGTAGCTGCTGCTAAACAGCACACTCTGTTCCCTATCTTAAAAGTTCCCAGTTTTCAGGCAGTTTCAAAAGTTCCAAAGCGTAATGTGAGCAGCTGCCTGGGCACTTGTTTGTTTTATCAAATGCAGAGAGTTCGAATATTGCAGAGGAAATCAGATACAGTAGGTGGGGGGGCATGCAAAGGGTTGCACATATAAACACTCCAAGGAATAAAGCAATACGGTGTTTTCTCTGTATGCTTTTCTTTCCAGTACGAGGGAAGGAAGCAAAACATTTTTAAAAAACCTCCTTCTAAAGATATAATCAAGGCACTGAGCTCTAAAGCCTCTGTCACTGCACATGACCGGGAGAATGAGGCATTTTGCATTATTGCATGTTGTCCTCACTTTGCTCAGTGTTGTCCCTCCGTGCTAATTACATGTTTACATGCATTGCATCATTTGGCAGAATTACTGTAATTATGCTAATGCTTCATAATCAACAGAACAGTACCTGTAATTTACCAAACAAAAAGGACATGAAAAGTTAAACCCACAAATGGAAAGGGATACCCTGCATAAGATTTAATCCTCGGTGCAGGAGCATGCAGGAAGCACTCAGAGATGGCATATCCTGTTTTAGCCATCGGATGCTCTCAGAAAGCACCAGGGCACTTAGCAAAGTCTTTTAACAGGTACTAAGGAGGGCAAGACACCAGACTGTGTGAACAGGGTGTAAATGTTTAATGCTCATCCATGAACTCTCACCTAGAAAAATCTGTGCAGTGCCCTTAACAAAGCTGCATGACAGACACTTGAAGGAACAACAGGAGACTAAGAAACTCAGTGATCTGGAAATATTTTAACCCCTCTCCTATCTGCGGATGTACAATATCAATCTCGACCCCCTTGTTGCTTCTTTGAAAGAAATATGTGGCGCCTGGTATATCAGAGCACGATCTGTGTGCAGCTGGATCTTCTCCCCCCTCCTGCCCCCATCCCCACATCCAGGGTTTCTTTTTCCCCATTTATCTTGGCCCGGGTAGTCTTCGGTCTTTGGGCTGATTCACCCCCTGTGCTTCCCTCACGTCCTGGAAGGCATTTCATTGCCTCTGGTTGCTCGCAGAAGGGTCTCTGCCACCAAGGGTTAGTTATCCAAAGTATCAACAGCGGAATAAACAGGGACATTAAACAAGACAAGAAGTTATCTCCAGTGGCCATTAAGTTTTGAAGAGTTATTCAAATAGGATCGAGTACCAAGTGCTTCCTGGTAAGTGAAGATTTCAGCAAAATTGTCAGCCTCCATCCACCAGGAACTGTGCTCAGGTAGACATCCCGCTGCAAGCAGGGTCACCTGCTGCAGTGCTGGAACCCAAGGCTTCACCCCAGGGCCAGGCAGCGGATCACTGCGGGCACCCACGGCTGCACCACCGGGACTGGATGCGGGTCACTGCGGGCACCCATAGCCTCCCCCAGAGCAGAGCGCGCGTCTCTGACTTTCCCAGCCAAACGAAACCCTTTGGTACCACGGGGCATCACCCCTTCCCCGGGCAGCCCGGGAGGGCCCAGGCAGGGCAGGAGCGGAGCGGAATCTCCCCCCGGGCCAAGGCACCTACAGGGGGGCGAAGGGGCGAGCCCGGGACAGGCCATGCCCGGGGGCGGCGGCGCTTCCCGATCCGGCGCCGCGTTTTGCCGGCGCAGCAAGTGCCGAAGGAGGAGGAGCGGCGGGGGGAGCACGGGGGAGGAGGAGCCGGCGCTCAGCCGGGCCGCTCCCGCCCCTCAGCTGGGAGCCCGCAGCCAGCGGGTGCGAGCTCCAGAGTGGAGGAGGCGCCGCGCCGAACCGGGATGCGGGAGCCGGGCATGGGGTAGCCGCGCTCTCTAACCATGTAGGCGAGCCCCGGGCGCTGCGCCCATCGCTCCCCGCCGCCTGCACCGCGATCGCTCCGGGCCGGGGGGACCATGCGGAGCGCCCCGGTCGCCGCGCTCCTGCCGCTTCTCCTGGGGCTGCGGCTGCTGCTGGGCGGCGGCGCCGCGGCTCAGTACTCCAGCGACCTGTGCAACTGGAAGGGGAGGTGAGGCGGGAGCCCAGCGGGGAGCGGGGCCTGCCGTGGCCATCGCCGCCCCCGCTGGGGGAAGAAGTTGGTGCCGAGTACAAAAGGGGGACCCTCCCGCCGCGGAGCGGTGCCCGGCCGGACTCGTGGGAGGGAGCGGCACACGGCGGAGAGAGGGCTGGGGAAGGCTCTGCCTTCTCCCCGGCGGGCAGCTGGACCCTACCGGCGGGGAGGGATGGAGAGGCCGGGGCGGGATGGGCTCTCAGCGGTGGGATGGAGGGGCCGGGGCGGGATGGGCTCCTCTCGGCCCGGCGGCGGGATGGAGGGGCTGGGAAGGGGGGAAGGCGGTGCCAAGTCCTCCGCGGAGAAGTTTCTCTCCCCGCGACCATCTTCCCCGCGGCGCCAGCGCCCGGAGGAGGCGGCGGCCGCGCCGGGGGCAGGCGCGGGGCAGGGCCGGCTCCGGCCGCTCGGGCAGCCCCGGCTCCGCTCTGCCTGCGGTGGGTGCACCTGCGGAGCGCTCCCGCCGCAGCCAGGGCGGCCCTCCCCGCAGCTCCTGCTGGCCCCCATCCTCTCTGTTCCCTTCCCTTCGCGTCCCGCAACTTCGCGCCGCAGCCCCCGGGGGTCACTCCCTGCTCCCGGGCGCTCGTCCCGCGGAGATGATGAGCGCTGGGAGCGGGGGCTGGCACAGCGGCCGCGCTCCTGATTTATTCTAATTGCACCGGTTGAGAAACCTCTCCAGTTCTCAAGTGTTTATCTCCCAAATTATCTTTGCTTTAATTGCTTGTAATATGTTTAACGTGTGTGGTTGGGTCTGTGACCTTCTCCACTCTTCATAGGTTTAAAAAAGCGACTCTGCTCAACCAGCAAGTGTTGCTGGGTCAGACTTACTTGAAGAGTGAAACGGTTCAATTCTAATATGCTGCTTAAATCTGACTTTCTGTAGCATAAAAGTTTGACTGACCTGTATCAGTAGGGTATTTTCGAGTAGGGACAATTTAGAGTGGGGAAACAGCTGGACTGACTTCCAACATCGTAATTTCTTATCTGTTACTCTCCGAAACACACAGATGCTTGGTATTTTACTTTTTTTCTGGACTTTTCTTGACAATTGATGCGTAGTTACTTACAGTGAATCTGCTTGAAGGCGAGTGTGTTTGATAGAGACCAAACCTTTTTGTTCTGTGGCAAAATCCCAATTGTATCATTTTGCTTTACCAACATCCACCCGCCAAAAAAAACCCAACTAACCAACCAAAAAACCCTTGTGCCTACTTTCATCCCTGAGCATCCCAGCTGCATGTATTTACCTGCACCTTACCACGTGGACTGCAGCATATTTTTTAAAAGAATGGTGACAAACCCCTGAAAACCTGTCCTGTTTGGCTCTTAGTTTTGTCCTGTGTTCTTAGAGCAAGCAGTGACCACTCCTGGCACCTGAGCAGGGCTGGAATAAGCAATGACTTGAGTATCCACTAAGGGGGTGATGCTTGGGGTGGGGGGGAAGTGAAATCTCATTTGCTGTAGCTGAGTTTGGGGTGGATTGGCAATGCAAGCTCAGATTTACTCACCTGTTGGTCTCGTGACCCAAAATGGTGACAGTTTAGTGATGATGCTGTTGGAAGTGCAGGGAAGGAAAAGAACATAGTTCAGTCTGGATGGTTTCACTTGTGTGAGAGAGTTCCAGAATCCAGGTGGATTGGAGTCTTGGGAGGGGATAAAGTAACCCAAGGCTGACCTTGGCCTTGCTGGTAGCAAACAGGTGTTGTTAGAAATGTTGGCAGTCCTAAGGCCATTAAATATCATCTGCTTCGTCCTAAAGGAGTAGCAGTTAAGAAGGAAAGAAAGTGATTTGCTGTACCAGTAAATACCATCTAATTAAATATTTGTGTGGATACTAATAGCTATGTGGGTTAGAAAGGATTTTTTTTTTTATGTGGAATGTAATATTTTGAAGTCATATGATGCTTTTTACCTTAACTGTTGGAAAAACTATGAATGCCAAAACATAGTCTTTCTTCCCACATTGAAGTCCTAGGTTGTCTTGTGCTGGTGGATTTGAGAGTCATGTCATCTCCTACAGTAAACCTGAAGGTCTTTTCTCATCTTTATGTACATGTCTATATTAGAAGAAGCAATCTTAGAAACAGAATATTCTGGATGTGGTTCCCCCCCCCCATTAGCTTATGGAGAAGTGATGAGCTTATACCCCCGAGCAGGATGAAGAGCTTCACTAGGATTCCTATAGCTCTCCCTCATGCTTCCAGGGAAATCTGATGCAATGCACAGCTTGACACCTGCAATTTAAGTGCACTCAATAGGCCACAGCAGCATCTTAATAAATAGCTTGGCAGAGAGCTTCCAGGAAAGCTTTGTCCAGGAGAAAGCAGCAATTTCTCTGTGCTGTGTGTTTGGTTATTACTTTTGCTGTAAGTTCAGGGTTTTGTGCTGCAATGACCTCTTGATGCTTTGGGCAAAAGTGGTTCAGTGACAGGCTGAGAATAAGCTGGTCTGGTGTGTTTGACTGTAGGCTGTAGAGAGAGAATTCAGCTCTGATGTGGCTGCTTTGTGTCCATCGATATTACACTTGGTACTGGTGGATGCTCTGAGGAATTCTTGGTGCTCTTTAGGTTGTCATCTTTAATTAAAAACTCCAAGTTAGGATCGAAAGTTCCCTTCGTTCACTGTGGTGTGCAGAGAGGACATGGGTACTTTTAGGACTCTTCAGCACATCTGTGATAGAATAAATAAATAAAGTAAATAGCTTTTTTCTTTAAAATATACCTGTTGCACATTACAGAATAACAGCTCTGCAGTAACACTGTAACAGGTCTTTCAGGGCAAACATAAGGGGTGGCTAAAGCCAGAAAGGGAGATGAGTGAGGAGACAGATGCAGTGATTCAGGATGCCTATGGATTGGTATGAGGAACTAGTGCTTGTTATAAGTCCCAATAAACAGCAGAGATTTGAAAGGGGTGACGGATGGCTCATCCATCACTGTAACCATGAAACAGCTGCCTTGTCTCCTTGCTATATACTCTAAAAACCAAAAAACAAAACTCAAATGAGTTTGAGGGGGAAAAAAAAAAGGCTCCTGGACCTCCATTACTGTATGGATGTGGTGTGTCTAATGCCTGGCTAGTGAGAACTAAACCTGGTGTTAAACCATCCCTGTGTGGTGACCTGTCATTTTGACTCAAAGCAAAGCGACAGGTTTTACTGGATGATGGTGGTTGCTGTTAAGTAACATGAACATGTATTTTGAAATCTGCTTAAGTTTTGAGTCATCCTTTATTATAAGGCTTAATGTGTACAGGTACTTGTGCTTGATGTATCTGTCTAATGGCATCACTCTTGCCTGTGGGATATAATTGGCTTTCAGAAGATAATTTCAGAGTCCACCCTGTTTTTTGTTTGAACAGCACGAACGTTTGAACAAAATTAATGCTAAGACTTTTTTTTTCCTCTGGCAGAAATCTCCTGCCTCAGTGTTGTTGAGATCACTTGCAACAGCAGTTTCACTGCATGAGTTCAGAGTTTTGCCCCTGGTATCTTCCTTCTGTTTGAGCACTCAGGCTGGAATGTGCCAGTATAAGTCCTGCAAAACCTCTGCAGCTTGTTTTGACGTCTTGATGTGTGAGGGTAACTTTCTGCCCCTTTGCTGAGGGATAAGCTTTACACTGTTTAATTTTACTTATTCATAGCTCACACATAAACAGACTTCTGTGCTTTCTGTTGAGTGGCATCATGTGTGTGCTGTGCTGAAAACTGATTTTGTGGACCAGATGTGGATTTACAGTTAACTTGAAATATCCCATTGCAAGTTAAGTTTCCTGAATGTGCTAAGTACTACTGAATTTGAGGGCAAGATACTAAAGGTTAAAAACTTGTCCCTCTTTTTTCCTCATCTGTGTTCTTGATGTGGCTTTCAAGATTATTCAAAAGCACATGTTTGAAGGCTCTATTGTTATTAGATATGACTTTTTTCTTTCTGAGCTTCCTCATGTAGCCTCTATCAAGTGGGTCACACCAACACTCACAATAATGAGTCACGTCAACAAGTAAATGCAAACCATGTGTTTGTTTGTTTTCCTTTTACACATTGCTTCTAGTTACTTTCTAAATGCTGACTTGAATTTAAAACCTGTTCAGCACCTGAATATATCTTTAGGATGAGGAACTGTGTATTTGGAGGTTTCTGTTGAGGAACCAGGACTTGATGTCATCACTTGTACTACACTAAAATATGTTTTTGTCACAGGTTTCCTGTGTAACCTCAGATGAGTCACTTAATCCTTTTTAATTATTTTTTTTCCCCTGTCTTGATTCATCTGCCTACAAGTGGGAAAGTCGTGAAGCTTCCCAAAGTCCTGCAAAGCTGACCCATGAGCTGTGATGAAGAGTCTGGTTTTGGGTAGTGCTCTACAGGCACAGAATAAAAGATGCTTATATTTGGGAAATGGGTACACAGAGTGTAGGAGGAGAAAACACCACAAGCTTGGTGGTGAAGTGGTTTGCCCATACTCACTTTATAGGTTTGTGAGAGGACAGGGACTGGGACCAAAGGATTTTTGCCTAGTGGCCCAAATGCTGCAGCCAACAAACCAGGCTTCCCACAACTGGTTCTTCTGACTGGAGTGCCTGCAGTGCCAGTGCTTTGAGTCACATCGGGTGAAGAACTGGTGGGGTTGGTCCAGCATCAGTGGCAGGCAGCAAGGGCTGTTTAGAGCTGTCCTCAGCTTAGGCTGTGGGCAAGCAAGCCATGGGGATTTATTAGTCATCCTGCTTGCCCACGATGGTTTGCTCTCCTTTCATCAACAGCTGGCCCTGGGACCCCCGTGTTGCTCTCCTGTCCCATCTCTGTGATCTCAGTGAAATGGCCATTGGGGTGTTAATTTTTGACCATGGTGCTGGGAGTGATGGTGGCCCTGTGTCCCAGTGGTAGGAAATGGCCACATGTTCTCTCTTCTGCTGAACACCCATAGCTGTGTGTTTGCTTGTAGCCCACTGGGACTGGACAGTAAAGTGGTTAGCTAAACTTAAACCTCATATTGGGAAGTAATGGGGGAACAAGTGCCCACCAAAGAAAGCAGCACAGTTCAGTGCTCCCCCAGCTTTGACTGGGGACTCAGTGTCTTCCGACCTCCCAGTCTGGAGTTTAGGGCTGCCCAGCTGGGCCACAGGGTATCAGTAACACCCAGAGCATTGCTTTGCTGCAGTTCACAGGGTGAGCTTGGCATCCCTCCCAGTTTCAGATCCATTGGGAATATAGACTTGGAAGGGGAACAAAGCTCTTGGAAAAAGGTGGAGTCTGATCTGTGAAGCTGGAGAATGTGCTGGTTTGAGCCACCACCAGGAAGGAGTTGGGCTGTACGAGTTTTATTGGTATGCACCAAGTCATTTGTCCCAGCTCAGCTGATGGGCAGTGACTGAGGCTGTAGTAATTTCATTGCTTTTGATCATGTGCTTATATCCTATTTAATTCTGAAGCCTATTACTAGTGGTTTGACTTCTTTTGGGAGATGATTTAAAGTTGTCCCATAACAACAAAATTGAAATGTTACAAGAGACCTGCATTGCCTAGCTGGATGAGCCAACATTCAGTGCTGTCCTGGGCTTCCTGGGTTTGTTGATGTGGGTCTTTGAAGGTTTGAGGTTATGACAGTCATGTTGCTGGCTCTGTCATTTCTCTAACTTTCTCTTTCTTTCTTCCCCCAGTGGCTTAACTCATGAGTCTCACAGGAAGGATGTTGAACAGGTCTACCTCCGGTGTTCCGAAGGGTCCATAGAGTGGATGTATCCCACAGGAGCGCTCATAGTCAACCTGCGACCCAATATTTCACCTGCCTCTTACAAACATTTAACTGTTTGCATAAAGCCCTTCAAGGACTCTGCAGGAGCAAATATTTATTTGGAAAAAACTGGAGAACTGAAACTCTTGGTCCGAGACGGAGACCGCAGCCCCAGCAGAGTGTATTGCTTTGGCTACGACCAGGGGGGCCTGTTTGTGGAGGCCACTCCTCAGCAGGACATTAGCAGGAAGATCACAGGCTTCCAGTACGAATTGATGAGCAAGGGGATAGCAGCTGATTTGCACACAGCTTCTGGTGAGTTCCGGGGCATTGGTCATACTTCCACATACTGCCTTGGATGCATAACAGATGGCAGAGTGAGGGAGTGGGAAAGTGGTCGGGGCTGAGTTCCATGTGCTTTTAAGGACATGTTTTATAAACAGGCTGTTGAGGAAGAATTGATTTTTTTTTGTTTGTTTTTGTTTTGTTGTTTTTTTGGGGGGCCAGTAGCATAGTCTGGATTGCAATAATTTGTTGAGGGCTACAATGTGAAGGATTTTCCCCTTTGAGGCCTGGGGTGAATCACAGGAGCTGGCTTTGCCCTACACTGAACTCCAGTGTGAACTGGGCTTCCCAGCCTCGCCGTAACACTGTTCTAACTACTTTTTAACTCAGTTTTTAAGACCCCGCTGCATGTTTTGAATAATAAACATTTAAACAAGGAGGAACTCCTTTTCTGTGGTGGCTTTTTTTTCCCCTTTGCAACTAGTGCTACTTGCTGACCTAATTATTGCTTTTTCTTTTTTTTTTTTTTTTAAACAAGGAAAATGGTATGTTCCTTCCTCAGCTCTGTTTATTGCACTCTCCTGAGCATTACTGTGCCATGGCACTTCAACACCATGACAATAGTTTTACAGGGCCAGTGTTGTCTCCTCTCTCAACCGTTATGAAAAGCAAGTTTTGTAGGGAGAAGTTTTATTTACAGCTTATAGGAAGGAGAAGTGGACAAACTGGAAGAGCTTACTAGCCTGTAAAATCTGATACTAAATAGTATTTGGGAACAATGGCTCTAGGTATGACCTAATTGTGCTGATCAATTAGGCACTTTGAGAAGGAAAGCTGGCATTTGTGGAGGATGACAGGGAGAAGGAGGAATTCCCTTTAGATAGCTGGTATCTGGTTCATGCATCTCATCCATTCAGAATTGCCTCTAGTTTTTATCCCCAAAACCAAGGAGGGGAGATTCCCAGAATAGCCTGAGGAATAGCAGATCTAGGGGAGTTTGTCTCAAATGGCTACACAGGTTTTCAAGGTTTAGGTATTTTAAGTGGGGAACCAGATTTGTGGCAACCAGATTTCTCTTTTGAAACATGGGCTGCCTTCACTCAAAAGAGTGCAGGGGAGGGGGGGAAGAGTCCTCACAGCACACTTGGGATGACTCAGCCCAGGGCCAAACCCGTGGTAAGTGAGGCTGTGCAGCCCCAGCTGGGCAGATTCTGTGGTGGTGATGCTTTGCCTGAGATGCTGCTTGATAAGTGGTGGTGTGGCTAATTAAAGTGCAGCTGTATCTCCCAGGCGTTTCATCCCTCATCTTTCTCTGGGATAAGTGATTGCAGAACTTGCCCCATCCTCTCCCCTCCCCTGGCTCCCTTCCACAGCAGGACTCTGGCTTTGGGTGTTTGTGTATTTGTGCAGACTCGCTGCCCTGCCAGTGTTTAGATGTTGTCACGACAGCTTGGATGGGGCTTTATTTTTGTGCTGGACTGAGATGAGCAGTTCTAGGCTCAGCCAGACTGAGGGCAGCGCCGATGCAGTAACCCCAGCAACTGATAGGTGGCGGCTTTGCCATTAAAACAGAAAAGATAAACACAAATGTTCCAAATTTCAAGTCGCTGTCTTCACTTTGGCCATGTTCACAACTGGTAGCTTGTTATCAAGGGTTCTGCTCTGCTTCTACAACACACAAAGTGGGGTATCTCTGCAGAGCTGCTTTCCCAGCAAGATCATTTATGCAAAGATGAATATGCTCTGCAGAATGTCAGCTATGTAGTAAAATTCCATTGCAGGAGACATTAAAAACATTGTTTAATCAGTTATTTGGAGAATGTTCCCAGATTCAGTGCTTCTTTCTTTAACAGGCTGTGAGGATGGAGACATGGGCAGGCTAATGAGAAGTGACTTAAATTTACCAAGAAAAGTCATGCTTTTTTTTTTTTTTCTGCAAAAAATTCTGAAATTTCTTTTGCATATAGTAAATGATATGAGAGAAACAATGCTCATCACTTCTGGGTTTAGTTTGCACACAGAGTTTCTCCTGAGCTTTGCTAACATCAAGAGGATTTGCTGCTGACATCCTTTGCCAGCACACACCAGCACAAACTGCTGTGTTTTCAGAACTAAGTGCTCTTCTTTCCACATAAAATCTTGGAGGTTTTCAAAGCTGATGGGAGTGTCTTTCAGAGTCTTTCAGAAGCCTGACTGAGGAATGAATCCAATTACAGCCCTCCTCTTTGATAGGCACATTAAATCAGTTTTTGGTGACTGTTGTATTTTCGGCTGTAACAGACCCTGGTTGAGTTTCAGTGCTGTCTTATGAAACAATGTGGTAGGGAATCTGCTCCATGCACTCAGTGTCTTTTTTGGCCAGAAGAAGCTTTTTAATAGTTCATCAGCAGAGCCTTCAGGGCAAACTGGGGATCTCTATTGTATTTTAAATTATTTCTCTTGCCTTTTTTTGGATCCCCAAACTCTGGGGAGGGGCTGCGGGGGGTGAAAACACGATGCAAATGCCATACATGACTCTTTCCACTACTCATTTAGATGAGCACTTTTATTCTCCTATAAATATCTATATGTCTGGGGAAACTGCCAAATTGCTGCCTTGTGAGGCTTCCATAGAGCAGTATATTTGAGGCTCTTTGCAGTTCATGGACCTGCTTTCTTCTGGAGCTGCTTCTAGTTTTTCTGTGAAGCCTCAGAAGAAATGCCCTTTACAGGGCTGTTCATTTGGAGGGGAAGTTTATAATCAATTCACTGAAATCACTGGAGATTTATTGGAGAGGAGGCTCAAGCCAGAGGCAAGTGCTGACGTTAAAGGGGCTGAAAACTGCCTTTAAGGTCCTGTATTTCTCTCTAACCTTACCTCTGTCTCTTAGTCACAAACACAGCTTAAGGTGTTTTTTTGGCTGCTGCACACTGGAAAAATGAGGCTGCTCCTGTCTCAGTTGCAGTTTGACAAAGTTCAGCAGAGCTGGCAGTAGGTGTGAAGAGATGACAAGGGTGTGAGATGCTGTTGTAGATGGGGGCTGAGATGTGCTGGGCAGAGGAAGCTGCAGCACTTCATCTGATGGCAAAGGACTGAAAATCACAAATACTGCATTATTTTCTTGTGACTGCAGAGTGGGGAGATGACTATCATAAAAGACCCAGGTGTGGGGCTCAGTAATCCAGCTCTTTCCTTGTGCAATAACTACTCGCTAACAACTTCTCCCCACTTTCCCTAAATGCTCTGTTTGTTTCCTGGTGATAATTGTTGTACTCTGCCCTTGAGTTTACTCTCTCTTCCTAACCTAGCATCCCAGCTCTGATTAAAGGGTGTAAGTCATCTGTTTAATACTTTAATGACCTGTTGTGTCCTCGGAGCCCTGACATTGCAGGGTGCATCAACAAATCAACAATGCTTGGCAGGGTGCCTGTGGTTTAATTAGAAAACCTCAAGTTTTATTAGTTTACAGCCATTCTTTACCACTTAATCAGAGTCTAGCAAATAATTCAGTAGAAAACATATGCAGGTTCTGAATTGGCCTTTCCCTTTTCTTGGGAAGGTTGAATGACACAGGGCAGTCTTACAGTTTTCCAGATTTTGGTGGTTTAACCTTTTTCTTGGCTCCGATTCTGCTTTATCACATTTGCTTAAGATTCACTAGCTGTAGGAACTACTTGTAATATACTGAGAGGTTTTAATTCAGATTACTGATATTTGGTGTGGGAAGCTTTTTGCCATGATAGTAGCAATCAAAAAAACACATTTCTTGGGGGGTTGTTTCTTAAGCTGGAAAAAGGATCAAAGGCAAACAGTGCTTGTCACCATCTAATAGGAGTAGTCCCTGAGAAGGGTCACCTGGACAATTCAGGCGTCTTGATGGGCGTGTTCTCCTCTTGATACCCAAAGTGATGGGTGACTGAAAGTGCTTTTGATTTCACATTAGGTTTTGGGTTGCACCCCTCTATCACTTCCATCCACACTGATGGTCCATTAACTTCAGCTCCTGCAGCTCTGAGGGTGTTTGCCCAGCTGAAGAACTGAGGCACTGTGACATTTTGGCCCAAGGCCAGTTGAGAATCAGCAGAACCTGTTTAAGTTGTTGAATTCTGTTGATTCTAATCTTTTCTCCTTGAGCTGGAAGAAAATACTCGGAGTTTCTGCTATACTGGCAAGTAGATGGAGGTTTTGGCAAAAACGTTGTTTGGCCATCATAGTTCTGTGAAGTTTTCTGAAGGTGATGACCCACACGAGCTTCTCAGCTGGAGTGGAGCATGTGCCAGGTCCAGGTCTGCCTTGCAGCACAGCAGGCTGCTTGGATTAAACTCCTGTGGGAAATGTGAAGGCCCCTTGAGAATCATTTGCTTTTTCAGTCCTTCAGCTTCTGCTCAACTACTATGAAACAAGAATCTGTGGGTTTGAGCCAAGGTTTTGGAGTGGAAGGTGAATCCTCTTCCCCTGACCCACCAAAGGGCCTTTATTTTGTTACCTAAAGTCAGTGTTTCAAGAGTGTTGCATCAAGCTCTGGATCCAGCTTTGTGTAAGCTGTGTAGTTTGCTTTTCCCATTGCACTCATGGAGATGTCTGTAATTTAGTTGTTAGAGCTCAGGAGGTAAATTGAAAGCCCTTTCATTACCCACCTGCTTTTGTGTAGCAAAGAAGTCAAACTTTAACAAAAATGTCCCTTTATCTTGATGGCATCTACTGACTTAGTGCAGCTTTAGTAGCTCTTTTATATGTTTTCTTTATTAATGCTGGGTACCTGGCTGAGAATATTAATAGGTAGGAGGTACAGCACTGGGGTGAGTATCTGAAAAACAAGGCAAAACTGGATAAATCCAGTTAAGTAATTAACAGTATTCAGCTATTTCCTGTATGCTGTTAATTCACTGGCCTGAGAAAACAGACTGGAAGTTCAGAAAGCTCATAAGTATTTGGGCTATGCCAGTGCTTCTGTTAACAAATGGGATCTCTGCAGGTACCCTCCCAGAGAGAGCTCTTTTGTCATTCCAGCTCATAGGATCCTAATCTCCTGCTTTCCTCTGGTTGCTCCCAAATATCCACTTTTTCTTTTTTTTTTTTTTTTTTTTTTTTTGGTCTTTCTTGGAGATGACATTCAGATGTGCTGCTCAACTTTGCAACCTGAAGCAGCAGCTCACAGAATCACAGCGTGGTTTCGATTGTAAGGGACCTTTAAAGACCATCTAATCCAAACCCCTGCAGAGAGCAGGCAGGGATATCTTTCACTAGACAAGGCTGCTCAGAGCCCCATCCAAGCTGGATTTGAATCTTTCCAGGGTTAGGGTGCCCACCACCGCTCTGGGCAGCCTATGCCGGTGTTTTACCCTCACACTGGTGTGTTTTTCACTTCTTGTCAGAGTGGAAACGTCCTGGTGTTGGTGAGCAGGAGGCTGTGGCTGCTGTGCCCGCCCTTGGCCGAGGGAGCTGCCATGAGGAAGGCGCAGTCGGTGCCCGCTGTGCTCGTCACTGCTGTAGGCAGGAGAGGTGATGGAAAGGGGCACTTGGAACACTTAAACTGAAAGTCCCCGTGACCTTTCTGCTTAGCACAGGTTCTGCTTGAGTCATTGTGACCATCTGAGATGTTGGCACCGTGTTATGTGGTGGCTGGGAGCACCCGGGGTGCTGTGGCATTGGCAGGGGGTTTTATTCTAACACACCCCATCTGATCAGAAAAATGGCTTGCTTTGTACTTTTCCCCCCTTGTTTTCCGCAGAGGATAAAACTCTCATACCTCTCAGGGTTTAACAGTGTTAGGAGGGCTGGAACTAGACAGTTTTAAGGTCCTTTCCAACCCAAAGCATCCTGTGAGTCTATGATTTGCACAGAACAGGTTGATACCACACTCCTCCCATTGGGGTTTGCTGGTGAAATGCACAATGAGCAAAAGAGCAAAGTTGAGGGATGTGTTCTATAAGCCTGAGCACACCTTGCTGGGTGGCAGCTCAGGGAAGCTCACTGGTGCACCTAAAGGTCTGCTGGTTTAGTTGCCTTTTCTCTCTTTCTAAAAGGGCAGCAGGAAGTTTTAAGAGAAAAACATTGGAAAACAGCCTTTAATGCAGTTGTTCAAAATACACTTCAATTATTGGCCTTATAAGGGACCCTTTTGACACTCCTAGTTCAGGATACTTTATTTCCAAATGGGGTTTTGTGTGCTCACCCTCCTTGCAGGAGGCTCTGCCATAGTAACTTTGTCTTTCCCATAGTAAAAGTTGATACAAAACTTGGTGCAAAGTAACTACAAAAGTATAAACAGCATTCCCTAATCCTATATGTATCTAAAAAAGCACATTTAAAGCTAGTTTTTGAGGGCATATCGCTGAATTGGATGTCATGGGTCAGTGTCTAACTGCATCAGGCTGGCTGCTGTATTGCACCACCTGGAGTGGGATTAATTTTGAGAACCTGCTCCAATTATTCATGTGCCTGAAGTGGTCAGGGTTGCAGTGAATGATTGACTGGGTGGGAGAGTTTGAGAGCAAAGTTTTAGAGTTTCTTCCTGTGTGAAATGGTTTCAAAGTGCAGTTCTGATGCTCGGGGAACGCACATCCTCTTACATCGTCCTAAATCGAGCAAGGGTGGTGTTTTAGGGACCTGAGACTCAGTAAGGTGAAAAATATCAGACTGAGAAGTCTTCACCTTAAAAAAGAAAAAAAAAAACAACAAAATTGAAGGAATGCCCTAATTTAATCTCTCCTTCCCCTGAGACACTGGTTTTGCCAGCATCTTCTGACCCTGCTCGTCCTTTGATGTCGCCAGGACAGGAGTTGGTTTTGCAGTGGGCAGAGGAGGTGACAATGGGGCTGCAGTGATAAATACACAGCTGCAGGGGAGAGGGAGAAGAAAATAGCTTATTTTTGCTAGACTGGCCATGAATGCCGTTAGCTTATTTCTCAACTCAGTGGGCAGTCAAAACCAATAAGCAGTCAGGTGTATTGTCCGGGCAGCTGGGGCTCCCTCGGCTCTGACCTTTCTGTACTGCCGAAGATGGTCCCACAAACAGAGCTGCAATCCTGCAGAGTTGCTTGGCAGTCTTTAATAATGCTCTGTGCTTGCTCTGCAAAACTGTTTAGTTTGCTAATTCCTGAGGCTGTAGCTAAAGAAGGGATGGGAGGGCGGGAGAAGCGCATTCCTCTTCCCACTTACTGAAACACAGGCCAAAGCTTTCCAGTGTCGGGGTCTTGATTTGCAGGACTGAAAACTTCTTTCACCTTAATCTGTTCTAGAAGCCAGAAAATTTTCACTGTAATGCTGCACAGATACTTGGAAGATACTCTGGACCTAAAGCTGTGGTGGAGGTTTAGTACTTGATATTAAAAAGCTGCTGCTGTGTGACACACAGCCTCGACCAGTTCAACTGTGCTGCTGATTCAGATTTGTGGGAGGATTTTTTGGTATGGGTTGTATGGGCACCACCTGACTCCTGTATGGGATTTGAGTCCTGCAATGGGCCTAAACTCTGGTTTTCTGTACTGAAGCCCTGGGAGACTTGTGGTGTTCCTTAGTGCTGGGATGTGCATATGGAGCCTGGCCAGGCTTTCCATGGTATCAACATCCACCCAGATCATCCTGTTTGTACAGGATGCACCTCTGCCCCAGCAGAACTGTCAGTAGCCTTACACCAACTTCGTCTATCTGCAAGTGGATGTGTGAAATCTAAGAGAAAAAACAAGTTCTTTTGTAGAACAGGTGAATGTTGTTAATACGGCCAAGAACTGTGTGCTGTTAAGTACAAAACCATGATATATTGTAAAGCTTTTCCTGTTACAAATGGAAGGCCTGAAGTAACTTTTTTTTTAGGTTAACTGAACAATGTTCCAACATCTAGGCTCTCGCTGTGTGAGGTGTAGCCCTTCCACAGCCCTCCTCAAGAATAGGCTGATCAAATAAACATGGTTTTATAATGAAAACTGGCCTTGTTCCTTCAGAGCTCTCCCACGTACCAAAAAGAATTTGATTTCTAGAAACAGGAAAGAGGAGGACCTGTGTGGATCTGAATGTACATATGCTGGTTTTTTAATTCTTTTTTTTTTTTTTTTAGGCTCACTTAATCTTTGATCTGTCATTACTCCACTCTCAGGGTTTAACTTTAACCAGCCACTTGTTGCTTAATTCTATTCCCCTGCTCCACAGAAGTCATTAATGGACCGGACCGAAGGGGAGGGAGGGAAGGCTTTGTGTTCCTGGCAGGATTCCAGCCTGGTAGTAGGTGCTGGCTCCAGCCTCTCCTAAACCCCTGGCAGGGGCAGAGGGAAGTGCTTGGCTGCACCGTTTCCCCAGGGCATGGGAGTAAAAAACACCTCACATTTTCATTTTCTGCCTCACAAGCACTTCATGACATCTCAGCTGAGTGCTGTATTAGCTACTGGAGACAAAGCCAAACAGGACATGAAAAAATTTTCCTTATAACTTTATGTTTTCTGCCTTGTGTGTGATTTTACGAGGCTTTGGAATGACGTTTTCTTTAGAAGAAAGAAGAAATATTTTTGGAGTGTATTTTGGGAGGGGATGAGCCAAGCCATAAATCTTTGTGTGTTCTGAGTCAGGAGAATATTTGTTTTGGTGCTGTGCTGTGGGGAGGTGGATGGGCAGCTCAGGAGTGTGATTCTGGTGCTGCCTGTGCTGGCAGGCTCTTGTGGGGGTGACGGGGAGGGAGGTCCTGCCCCAGCCCCTCCTCTGCTGGTCAGAGGGAATTAGAGGAGCCCCTCAACCATCTGGAAGCACCTCTGACTTCCAGCAATTTGTCTGTCCTCATGTTTCCCATTCCTAATCCCCCTTGGGCAGCACAGGTAGGGTTGAGGAAGGAGAGAGGTATTTTCTGTGAGATAAACAAATAGAGCTACTTTTTTATGGCTTTATAGTGGTGCTTGTTGCCTGTACAGCAGGAGACATTCTCAGCAGTTACCTTGCTGCCAGCTTTTCCCTTTAATTGCAGTTAGGGAGGGAGAGAGGGAAAGCAAAGAAGTGGCAGATGTGCACACGTGCTGCTGGCACAAGAACATGGGCTGGTGCAGTTGCCGAGGCACTTCTTGTTTGCTTGTATCTGCTGCTGCAGAGCAGAGGGAGGAATTTAACTGGGCATCTCATCTGCTGAGTGGGGCTTTTTGGACACAACACATTGCAGATTTGACTGCAACAGAGGGTTTTTACAGAGCTGTGATGCAATGGGTAAGAGTAGGAGCTGGGCTGGGAGGTGGCACTGATCCAGTCACTATTCCATCGTTGCCCACCCCAGCTCTGGGGTTTGCCCTGGAGGAGGAGGAGGTGGGACAGAAGAAAGAAGTGTCTTGAAGCCCTATCACTTACCTTTTCTTCTGTGTAGAGTTTAATAATGGCTAATGTTGCTTGAATAAATACTGCTCTGTGGGGTTTTCGTTCCTTCCCCCCCTCCCCCCCGTTCTGTTTTAAATTTTGAACAAACAGCTGTTCATGTTTCTAGCTGACCTTTCAGCTCATTTGTTAGAATGGGTGTTGCATCTTAGAACAGCAAAAAGATATCAACTCTGCAACCCCAAAGGATCCTCACGTGCTCTGTAGCTGCTGAGCCAAGTTTCAATTTGAAAGCCGCTGCAAATGGAACTTGCCTAGTACCAAATCTCTTCCTCACATAGTTTACACAAATAGTCAATCTTTGGTACTTAAGGACTTTAATACCCCCTTGGAAGACATTTCTGTGAAAAGATAAATTTCTGGTTTATGGTCCCTTGTCTTAACATTTCTCAGAACACAAAGGTCATCACATGCCTAATGGTGAGGTTCACAATATGCTTTTTTTATTCTTTCTTTGCAGGAAGGAAGTGGTATTAACTCAATTGTCTTGGCACAGTCTATGCCACAGCCTACGAAAGTCTGCATTTCATTAAACTTAGTTGCAGGTTTAAATTGTTCTTGGCCAGTGTCTGTATTTTCCAATTTACTTCTGGAAACTTGTAACACATAAGTGCAAGTTGAACTGAGTGTTAGAAACGAGCTAAGGCAAGGACCAGGAGTTGACACTTCCTTTTGTGAAGAGATAAAATCACCAATATCCCTTCTGCATATGGAGGGGTCAGGGGAGGATGTCCATTGCAGCATCATGATCTTGGTCCAGCTGCCCAATCATCTGGTCCTGTACCAAATCTTGGCTGTGTTGTGGCTGTAGAAGGGAGTCTTTGAGTTGTGAGTCTGTGCTCATGGTCCTTGTTCTGAGCTGCCTCTTCTGCTCAGCACAGGGGCTCAGATTAACTTTCTAGCAAATACGGGGAAGGACAGTTCTGCCTTCAGAGGACCACTAAACTCTCAGTAGGTAATTTATAACATTAACTTTCTATTCATTGAAGAAGCACAACCTCTCATTGCAGCCTTCCAGCACTTAAGGAGGGCTTATAAAAACAAGGGGAGTGAGTTTTTATGTGGGTAGATAGGACAAGGGGATATGGTTTTAAGCTAAAAGAGGGAAGATTTAGATTGGATGTTAGGAAGAAATGTTTTACTCAGAGGGTGGTGAGGCCCTAGGACAGGTTGCCCAGAGAAGCTGTGGCTGTCCCATCCCTGGAAATGTTCAAGGCCAGGTTGGACGGAGCTTGGAGCAACCTGGGCTAGTGGAAGGTGTCCCCGTTCCTGGCAGGGGATGGAACCAGATGATATTTAAGGTCCCTTCCAGCCCAAGCTGTTCCATGATTCTGTGGAATTCTGAGGCTTGTTGATCCAGAGGACTGAGAGCAGCACAAGCCCAACTCTTCTGTTTGCTCCCTCACTGGACGTTTTCCTACTGACACGCTGGAAAAAGTGCAGTGCTTGCAGAAAGCCCTGTAATCCTACCCCATCCAAAGACAGGAAAACCTTGTAAAACCAAAGAGTGATGAGAGAGCTCCTCTGTGTGTTGTGACGGCATGTCAGTAACTTCCAGCCCAGCTGTGGAGATGCTCAGTGTCATCTGGCCCTGTTTTCCCTGGCTGGGGCTGCAGGTACTGTGTGAAATGCAGGTGTGCTGGGTGCAGCTCTGCTGGCCTCAGCTCCCAGCCAGCACTTCATTTTCAGTACGAGAGGCACTGACAGTGCAGATGCATTGATGTAGTTTGGGTGGTGTTTCAGTGCGAGGGTTGTGAGGGTTTTGAGGTTGAGTGTTGTTTTGGCTTGTTCAGGAAGAGCTTTCTGAGGGCTGAGGAAAGTCGAGGTGTATCTAGAAAGGAGAAGACTAGTCACAGCCTGGTAAACCAGAGTGGTTGTCAGATTCTTGCCCACCTCCACTGCAAACTAGCAGGTCTTTTTGTTTGGGATATAAGCTGCAAGAGGTTTGTTTCTTGGAAGAAATGTTGCTTCTTCAGAGAGAAAGCCCAGACATACTTAGGAAGAAATAATTACAAGGATTTATTCCACTTTATAATTAGTTAAAGCAGGATCAAGGCAAGATTTTTTTTTTTCTGGCTCATATGATGTTTTCCCTTAAACTCTTGTCTCCCAGATAAATCACTGGTCCAGTAATCAGTTGAGACAGTCATTTCTGGTTAGGACTCAGAGGAATGATGGAGAAATGCACCATCACTGGAGAAACCACATGTCTATTTTTATAATCTGCTCTCAGAAGTCTGTACTGTGTGTTTCCAGGAAGGAGACTCATCCTATGATGCCCTTTCCAGTAGGGTGCTGCCAGCAAGAGGTGCCAATTACAGAGCCGCCAGCAAGAATTTGAAAGGTGTGGGTGGGTTTCTTTGTTCCATATGAATTAATACTGATGTCAGCCTGAGCTTCCATTCAAGAGATGTGTCTGGGATCCCACACCAGTACGACTGGAGGTGCTGCAGTACAGGCTGGCTTGGCTTAAATCAACCCCGGGCTGCAACAAGACCCGACTGAATGTCTTGAAGAGAAAAGGCTACTTGTTTCAACCAAAAGATTTAAACCTAGAACTAACAGAAAACAAGCTTCAACCCTGCCTGGGCCTCCTCTGTGGTTTTTGATACTTAAAAGGTCTGATTGCTCTTCAAAGGGTTATTCAGAAGTACCATCGTGTGGGTGATGTGTGCCACGGGGAACTGGAAGCTCAGATAAAGAGCTCAGTGTTTCCCTCCCCCATCATCCACACCTCCACCACACCGCGGGCACCCTCTTCTTCACAAAACCCAAGGGTATTCCTCGGTGCAGCGGTTTTCTGCTATTGCTTTGTGTTAAACATTTTCACTTCTGCTTAAAGGGTGTCTCTCTTCCTGTGCACACTGCTGGCGCGGGGGTGGATGTTCAGCACAGCCTACCCGGGGACAGCGGATGGAGAAGGGCTTTTGGGCTCACTAAGTGGAGTTTTGGGACAGTATGTAGAGATCTGCAGCCTGGCTGTTCTTGAGAGATGTGAGGTTGTGGAGCACATTGAGAAAATTCAGGACAGGCAGAGGAGACTTCTTGCTTATGGGTTGGAAGCTGGTTTTGGGGTAAGGTAAGGTCAGTCAGACCCATGGGTGGCTGTTGAAACACAAATATTTCAAAAGAGGATCAAGCCCCTTCATGTGGTTTCTGTGACGCCTGCAGCCAGAGCCAGCACGTCTCGGTTGAATGTGTCCTGCAGGGAGCTGTCATCCCAAACCATGACGATGGCCCTTCCATAACCCCCACTACCTCCTCTCTCAGGAAAGGATGGTTGTGTGCAAATGTCACAGACCAAAGGAGGAAGGACTGGAGCTGTGTGTGTGAGCTGAGAAAGGACAGCAACACCACCCACCGTGCTCGAGGCACAGAAGATTTGTGCTTAACTGCAGCACTAAAGGTGCACTGAAATCCATCCCCAGTATTGGAGAAAACCCTTTCTGGACACCCCAACTCTGGTGCTGGCTGAGCTGGGGACCACCTGGGGCTCGTGGCACCTCCTCAGGGCAGGTCCCTCTCTCTTCCTGAGCATTTCTGCCTCCCTGAGGAGAGGTCCAGGAGGGGACCAGTAATGTGTTTGACAAAGCTGTTGGCCAACAAGTGTGGTCTATTGTTAGCACCACCACGTCCTCCTCAGTAACATCAGGTTCAGAGGGCAAATCGCTCAAAGCAGCTGGGACATGACTGCTGGCTTGTGAGGAATGATGTAATTACATCTCCCTCTGCGGGGAGGTGAATAGAGAGGCCTTTGGAGGCACTGGACTGGGGAGTTGGAGGGAGAGGGCTGCCTCAGGTTACTTCAGGTCAGGATACTGTCAAAATCCATCAAAGGCATTCCCAGGAGAGTCGGCAGCCGACGTGCACAATGCAGGCTTTATGCCACCGGCGGTGGAGTTGAGTTATAGGCATCTGGGCTTTAGAGGGCTTCAATAAAATGTTGCTTTTCTCTCTCTTTTTTTTTTTCTCCCCCCTTCCCCTGCTGCTGTATGAATTAAGGCTCTTTGGCTTATCGAGTTAAAAGGAATTAGAGCAGCTGACGTTGATATTGTTGTTGTTGCAAGATCACAGACTTGCTTTTGGAGGCGAGAACCTGGGCAGCCCTCGAGATGTCCCCAGGGAGTCGGGATCGGGCAAACACAGACGCCTTGTTTAGTAACTGGGCCCATTTCCCCAGAAAGTGAGCATCTTCACCTGCTGTGCACGAGTGAAGTGCTTTTCTTGGTTTTCTTTTTTTAGTTGTAAGGATGCTTCCCATTCTAGCCTGAGGTGTGTGTGTTGTTTTGACCCACGGATGGAGGAAAGCACCTGCTGCCCGATCTGGAGGGAATGAGCTGAAACTGCTGCTCAAGTCCCGAACCTGTGCCATAAACACAAAGACTTCTTCCTGGCTGGGATTCAAAAGAAAGTGTAGGCATTGCCACCTCCTAAGGATTTTGTTTCTTTTATGAGCCTGGATAGGAATGAAGCTTTGCTTGTAGCCAGTGGATGTTATTTGCTTTTTAATGGTCCATTTACCTCGGCAGTAATCCTTCACGACTCGCTTTCCATCTGTGCTTGCATACCTTGTTTTTGCCACTTGCGAGATCTATTTGATACTCTGTGAATGCAGATGTGGGAGTTGTTCCACAGAAGAGGATTTCTGGTCTTCATCTGTCTGGTGTTGCTGTGAAGGGTGGTGGAAAACGGTTATTAAAGCAGCTCATATGCCACCACACTGCTGTGAGTCAGCTGGATCTGAAGCAGGTTTTAAGCAATGATCTAGTGTGAGCAACGCCGAGCACTTTTAATTTCCTCTTGCATTTTAAAGGCTGCAGGATTTTGCCTAGGGTCCACAGTTATAATGATTTGATTCTGTGTATACATGGAGATTTGTTCATTTGATTTATTACAGTGTCAGCCTATTTAAATGGAAGGAACCACTTTTAAAGTATTTTGTTTTTCATCTTTAATGCTGTTGCTTGTGTTGCACTTCTTTGGAGAACAGAAGTGCCTGAGTCATCCTGGTGTTTGCAATTTTCCGATGGGGTTGGATGAACTACAGAGACGTCTGGTCTAAACCAAGACTGTTTTCACTCAGACTTAAAAAGGCTGAGATGCCTTTTTATTATTAGGCCTTCGCAGAGCAAAATATCTGAAATCCAACTGGATTTTGAAGATGTCTGTCAGCTGTGCTTTGTTTTGGAGCTTCTATCCATGTGGAAATGCTGTGAGATTCACACAGGTTTACAGATTCCCTCCATTAATCTAAGTCAGGTCTTGATTTGGACAGAAGGAGGCTGGGGAAGAGGGACATTTCCCTTGGATGGATTTGGGAGGTGCCATGAATGAAACAACTTCATAGTAGGATATTTTGTGACTAATACACTAAGATTTGCCCAGAGGAGTGGTGGAATCACCATTCCTGGAAGTGTTCAAAGCACCTGTGGATGTTGCACTTGTGGACGTGGTTTAGTGGTGAGCACTGTGGTGATGACTTAATGGTTGGACTCAATGATCTTAGAGGTCTTTTCCACCCTAAATGATTCTGTCATTCTATATAAAATTTTCTCTGTCGGACATTTGATCTCACCACTGATCAAAATCTCTTTGAGTGTAAAAGTTAAAATATCTTTAACCTGAATTTATTCTGATATTCCATTTAGGTCCAGGTTTCATCTGGTTCTGCATTTCTCATTATATTGAGCGTTTCCAAAAAAGAGAGCTGAAATGGTATGTAGGGAAAGAAAGGCAGGAAAGGCTGACTTGTTTCTAAGGGCCCTGAAGATATTCAGACCAAACAGAAATGCCAGTTGATCCAGATGCTATTTTGCCTTTTCCTTTTCATTTCTTTTGGGGCTTTTTAACCTCCTTGAATTATTCCTTCAAATGCCCCTGCCCAGAAATGTGCATTTTACATTCCCTTTAATCCTATTAAACAGCGTGTTACACTGTGTATTAATCATCTGACTGGAGCAAATCTGGTGGATTTGGTTCAATAATCCTTCTTTCTGGATCACTGCTTTTCTGGGACCTTGGAAAAAATAAGAGATTTGCCATGTTTTATGTTAGAGAGTGGCTTGTGCTGACAGAGGAGCATCAGAGGGAGCAGCTGCATGTTGTGTAGACAAGTTTAAATCTACTTCTTAGGGCGGTGGATAAACTTCTCTGGGAAGCAGGTGGGGGTGAGAGGAAGGGTGTGACAATTTGGAAATCTGGTAACTAAGTGTTTTCAGATGTTGAGGTTCAAAAACTGATCTTTTTAAGGGTGGGGAGAAGTGGGGTAGCTTCAGTTTGGGGTTTGATGGTGGAACGTGTGATGGAATCAGCTGCAGCTCCAGGGCTTCACCTCATCTCCAGGGAAGCCCTGCTTTGCTGTAGTTCTGTGCCTGTGCTGATCCAGGGTCTCCATTTTTCTGAGTGGTGTGTTGAGATGACACCAAGTGACAGACAAGGGCTCTGATCCCTGTGCCACCGTGGACAGACTCACTGAGCATCCCCAGGCAGGGCAGACCTTGACAGTAAGCAAATTCCTCAACTCAACAGGGTATTATAGAAACATCTGTATTGCAACTACAGCACCTTCTCCTCAGAAATATCTGGCTGAGTACAAAGAGGAGTCACATTCTTGCATTGATTAGATTAGTGCAGATATCCAAATGTTTCCAGCAGTACAGGAAATGGTCTTTGTGCTGCTTGAGCTCGAACAGATACAGGGCTCGAGTTTCCGCTTTGCCTCAACGCCCTCCAACACATGCATTGGGGTTTTTTAGCTCCCCTCATTGCCTCCCCCACTCTGTAACCTCCTGGATCTTTGATGTGGTGATGACTAAATGGCTATGAAACAGCCCAACAACACTTGATAGAAACTGTAAGAGAGAAGCTTTGCCATCAGAATATAAAAGACACATGATCTCAAATTAAGCCTTTGAGAGTGTTAGATTTACAGCAGAGCACCCTGCAAATGCACCCAGCATCAAAATATATTTTGCATAAGCACAGTGAGTCTGTGTGGTGTTTGCTAGACAATATATCCCAGCAGGATTGGTAAAGAGATCCATATTCCTGCCTAGGTACAAAAATGGGGACTTTAGAGTTAGCCCCCACTTCTTGTAGTGGTATTGATGCCTGCCAGGTCTTTACACTGCTTGTCTCTGTGGGGGGTGTGTGTGTGTGTGTGTGACACATTTTTGGTTAATTTGAATGGTTTATTTATTTACTATTATCCAGTCCTTTGCTAACTCTGACCGTTCCTCTCCAGCTCCCTGCCGACCATGCAGCGATACAGAGGTTCTCTTGGCTGTCTGCACTAGTGATTTTGGTGAGTTGTTGCTTCCCCCTAATGCCAGTGTGACATCCATAAACACCAATGGACACCTCCTTACACTTGGCAACCTGCACTGGCAGTCAATATGGTCTAAGGGAGTGCAGGGAAGAGGGAGGAGGACATGATTTGAAGGACCTCAAAACCATCTGCCCAGCTGGCACTTCCCCAGGGTGGACAGAGGGACCCAGCAACCACAATAAAAGTAGAAGTTCAAGGACTTGGGTGCATCTAGGAGAGGCCTTTGTTTGCTGCCCTACAGTGTTGGTTGACTGCTGACAAAAGACCAGAAGTTTCAATAATTGTCTCTGCTTCCCTTTTTAAAGGGGAAATTATTATTAGCTGGTATCTGTGATGGCTGGAGAACAGAAAGTAAGTTGTCAGGGAGCCTTTAGCTTATATCTTGTTGTTGGAACTCTTCTTCATGATTAATGCTATTTTTCTAATGTAATTATTTTTCTGTTTATATTTTATGTATATTTGTGCCCTTTGCTGGACAGGTTACAAATATAAACTATAACAAATGCAAATATATGCTGGAGGTTACTGGATAATCTTAACTCTAAAAATAACAAAGTCCCCCTGGTTGCACAGGGCTGAGTTTGGATGAGGGTCTTCTGGAGTAATTAATCCTTAAATATTTTCTCTGTTTCAGTGATCAGAGGCTCCATTCAAAACGTAACGAACGAGGCAGAAGAGCAAGAATCCATCATTCACGTTGGTGTCAACAAACTGTACAGGCAGAAGAGCAAAGTCTTTCAGCTGTCAGGGGAGAGTGGGAACTGGAGAGGACAAATAAAGACCTTGCTGGAGTGTGGGGTGAAGCCAGGAGATGGAGATTTCCTTTTCACGGGACGTATGCACTTTGGGGAGGCCAGGTTAGGCTGTGCCCCTCGTTTTAAAGACTTCCAAAGGATGTACAAAGAGGCAAAAGACAAAGGGCTAAACCCATGTGAAATCGGCCCAGATTGAACCCCCCTGTTTGGCTGAAGATTGCTTTTAGCGCTTGGCCAGGAATATTTCCTGGTCACAGTGAGAACTCTGAACAAAACTGGTAACTGAGAGGCTGGACAGATCTGGAGGGCAGGAGAGACCCCACAGGACACCCACAACCTGCTCACAGACTAATGGAAGCAACAGAGGTACGAGCTCAGAAGGCTGCCAAGCAAGGAAGGCTGGATTTTTAACCAATCTCGTCCTTATGAATTAAGTTATTATATTTTTTTAGTGACTTCCTTAGGAAAACAAACAAAGAAAAAACTCCCATGTCTTAATAAAAAAAACCCAAATGAAAGCCAAGATGCCTTTGTATCTTTTTAATACTAATTTTTTAAAATGTCTTAAGCTGATGTAGCATTTGGTATGGCATATTCTGTATAAATGGCCAAGAATGTGATAGAGCACGGTAAAACATCTTAACATGGATGCTTTGTAAAAAGCTTGGTGTACAATTCAAAGTTGTTTCTTATGACAGAAATTTATGGAGCCAAACTCTTATGTGTGTGTGTGTTCTCTTTTTTTTTTATTTGAAAGAATGTACAATCGCCGCCTGCAATTTTTATTTTTTTTTGTCCAGGCTGGCAAATTCTTTCCATTCCAGAGAAATAAAGGTCCCTGGATTTGACAGATGCTGTTTAAAATCTTGATTTTTTTTTTCTTTTCCTCCTCTGTAAGGCTGATCTCAGCCAGTCCAGATGTGCTCAGAGATCAGCTCTGGGCTGCTCACTTGTTTTGTGGCTTCTCTGAGCAGAACCAGAGTTCCTGTGAGGCTTTAGAAACCACAGTGTTTTTCAAAGGGGAAGCAGGAGCTATTTTTGGAGATTTTTAGACATGTGTCCAGGCAAAGCTTTAAGTGTTCTTCTCTCTGATGCTGATGGCGTTATTTTGGGAACGGTTCCAAAGAGCAGGCTGCCCCTTCATGTTTGGCTTGCAGCTTTCATTTGTGCTGGCTGGCGGCTTGGCACGAGGTGGATGTTCGTGCCTCTGAGTCCCAGGGGACAGGACCAGGCCACCTTATAAAAAATAAGCACTTTAATAAGGGTGGGCCACTTCTGCAGGCAGTGTACTGTGGGAGGTACAGTAGCTCTCCCCCTGTTCATTCCCACTGTTCCCCATAGCCTGCAATGCCTCACTCTGATGGTGCCTTCACAGGGATCTTAACCTCTTGCCCATGTTCATTCTTCAGCACTTTCTACTGCTCCAACTTTTATTTTAGGCCATCAGGTTCTTTAAATAAAAAGTTTCCACTTAGTGACTCTTTCTACCTCATCCCTCATCTCTCCATGTAACTTGGCTCTGAGGTTCAAGGAGGGCTTCTGGAGCAGCTCAGGGGATGCAGGAAGGTCTGAAGTGGAGGGGATGAGTGTCCCATGACACTTATCAGGGGTACAAAAACCCAGAGTTGTACCAAAATACTGTCCTGTAGTGAGACCAAAATCCCTCTGTAAGTGTTTCTGTAGACTCCTCTCAGCAGAATTCATTCTGTGGGCCTGTGGGAGAAGAAGAGTTTCTTTTAGCTGTGCTAACCTGATCCTAAAAGGCTCCAGGACACTGTGACTATTTCAGCAAAGAAACAGTCTGCTGCTTTGACCCCCGCTGCCTTCCACTCTCATGTAAGCGAAGCCCCAAACCCAGCAGCCTGTTCTGTGCAGTTCAAGGTTCCCCCCATCCTAACTGGGGTTTTAAGGGAAGTGGGCCAGGACCAGCAGAGGGGTAAAATGGTTCATTCCTTGTTTTCAGCCTGCCCCAACCCCTCTCTGTGGCTTTGCTTCCACTTCAGGGATCTCAACCCAGCCTTTTGTAGGCTTTTAAGAATGATTTTGTCGTTTAGCACTGAGGTGACTTCCAAGGGCATCTGAGGGGGCGTTTCAGAAGCCCTGTACCTCACCTCACTTCTCCTGCTGTGTTTCATAGACCTTTTCCAGCACAGAGTAATTGCTGGCAGGATAAGGAGAGAAGAACAACATGTTCCTGGAATTGTCTCCAACCTGCCTACTCTCCTCTTCCTCTGTGAGGCCTTGTGAGTGAGGGGAAGAGGCTGAATTAAATGTTCAGCCAGTGTTTGTGAGGACAGTGCAAGCAAAGTACAAAGTCAGGGAGGCTTTGGCCCTGGAGTTCCACCTTTGGCTGCAGTTTGATTTTTGTGGCAGTTTAAATTGTTTGTAGACTTTAGTTTTTTTAATACCCTTTACACCACACTTTGAGCCAAAGCCACTGAATGGGTGTCCCTTTTTCCTCCGGTG
This sequence comes from Platyrinchus mystaceus, assembly GCA_035041135.1. Lineage (NCBI taxonomy): Eukaryota > Metazoa > Chordata > Aves > Passeriformes > Tyrannidae > Platyrinchus > Platyrinchus mystaceus. The sequence goes on from JAWWLV010000046.1 coordinate 8,870,527, forward strand.
GCTGGTTTGCCTGCCTTCACCCACCTCCACTGGTATTAGTCCCTACTCCCAGCTGCCTAGAAATCCTTGGCAGGAGAGGAAACATCACCCTGCAGATTTTTGCTCTGATTCAGCTCCACAGCTTGCTGAGTGGCGGTGCTTGATGCTCCGTAGCTGCTACGTGTCCATCGCACCGACGGCACTTGCGCGTCCACAGCTTCAGAGCCTTGGAGGGAGTGCCTGGATGAGCAATAGCTTTGCTCAGAGCCCAGTCCTTTGATCAAAGTGGCATTAAGGTCTTGCTCTGCAGCTTTCCCCTTGTCCCTACCTTGAGCCTGGCTCCCTGCAGCACCACAGCTTGGCTGATGTGTGTCATCCCCAGCCACTCATCCATAATTGCAGGATTCGCTCCGGCCCCAGGACCTGGTGCCACGTCTCCCAGTAGCCAGGTGTGCTTTGTACAGAGGGAAGTTAATGCAGGGATTCCACCCACTGCCCTAAAATCCAGTTCCCAAAGGCTAACCCTTAAGTCTTTGAAGGTCAATTACAGCTTGACCTGTCTGGCAGCAGAGTTGGGGATGGAAGGGATGAATTAAAAATGCCTCTGCTCACATGTGCTGACTCCACTCTGTAATGAGGAGCAAATGACATATTGATGCAGTGTTATGTGAGGACATGCTTGTTGCCACCTAATGAAAGGCCTTGGCTGAAGGTGACTCAGGACAGAGGTGGAGCAGGTGCTTGCAAAGCATTGCTCTTCTTACCACTGCAGCTCTCTGAAGATGAAGGGCTTCCTCTTGATACCTAATTAACATAATTGAGTTCCTCTTAAAAGCAACAGACTGACTTATCTGTTCTTAAGGAAGCAGAACTAATGAACTTGAATTGCCTCTGTTAGACCCCCCTCCACTTGGGCAACACTACCCATAAACAGGCACAAGGCATCTGCTGTGTTCTTGCCTCTGACAAGTGTGTGGTTTGGGCTGTTGGTGAAAACACTTTCCATGGTAACCCTCTACTTCTCTGATTTTCCACGAGCCCACTGGTGTACTAAGTCACCACCCAGGTATGAGGCATGCAGAGCTTGCTGTGGTGACAAATAAGCGGGTTGGGAAACTTGTGTGGGTGTCTACACTACAGGGTCTGTTTGAGGTCTATCAGATGCTGCTTGCCTTCTTCATCCTTTGGGGAGACAGGGTCATCTCTTCTCCAAACACCAGGACCTCAGTGCTGGGCATGGAGAGGAGCAGGGCTGCCACACTTGGCTTGCCTCCAGCCGGGCCAGAGGATCTGGATTAGATCACCTGTTTGCTTCCCTTTCAGGACCAACAGGCCATTTTCCCCCTAAGCTATGCTGATACTCTTTGCCTCTTCCATGTGAAGCAAAGCCCCACTGCAGGGGTTTGTGGATTTGTGATCCCCACAGCCTGTCCCTGGTGATGTCCCATCCCACCCTCAGGGCAGCTGGCTGTAAGATCAGAGACATTTGTAGGCAACTTTTCATCAAGCTCTTTTCTGTTGCTGCCACCTTCTCCCAGCTCTGCTATCCCACTCCTTGCTGGTGATCCCAGTTTCCATGCTGGGAACTGCTTTAGCTCCAACCCGTCTTCTCCTGATGAGAAGAGCTGTGTGAGAGCAGTGGGGAGGGGGTGAGACAAAAGAAAGGGCAATATTCAAGTTATTCACCTGATTTGAAGAAACATGTCTCATCTTTTATTCCTCTCCCTGTTTCCAGCAGGAGAGGAGGTGCAGATATAGAAGAACTTGCCCTCAGTGTGGCTCAGCCTGTGCTCTGCAGGAGGGGACTACCCTAATTTATCCACTGTGTTGGGGCACATTGTGGCCTCGTCCTCTGGGCAGCAGCTTCTCCCCACTCTAAGGACACATGTGGGTTGTGGAGGGGGACACTGTGGTCACGTTCAAGCTAAAGAGCAGCCAAACTGTTTGCACCTTGAACATCAGCACCACTGTGTTCTTCAGCACAGACAGAGACCTTGCTTGGTGCTCTGCTGCTTGACACGAGAGGGGGAGGATGTGCCTTGAAGTGAGCCACTGTGGCAAGAGGCAGGAGAGGTGATCTGGCTCATGCATCAAGCTCCTCTGAGCGTCCAGGAGTGTTCCCTGCCTGAGGAGGAGGCTGGGCAGCAGGGACGTGCCGTGGTGCAATGCAGCAGGTGTTCCCTGCCTACCTTTGAAGTGTGACAGGACTTGTATCAGCTCCAAACCTGACCGGCTGATGTGGTGCAACACCTCTGAGGGAGATAGGAGCCCTCCTGCTCATCCTCAGCTTAATTAAATAGTACTTCTGGAACTGGAAAGGTCTCTTAGTGATGAGCGTCAGAGATGCTCGGTGAGTGGTAAATAAGGTTAGCAATACTGGGACCAGCTGCTCCAGCAGATAGCAAATTGAAAACCAAATTGGTTGATGAGTAAACCAGAAAAACATCAGAAGGGAAGCACGTGCAAGTCTCTGGGAGGGGTTAGAAGCAACACAGAGCCAAAGCAATGTGCAGAAATATCTTGACAGCAGCAAGATTCAGGCCTGGAGGAGTTGGGCTGCTGGGGTTAGGGAGAAGAAATCAAGTTTCTCCTTTCCAGCTTGACTGAAATGATTCCCCTTTCTTCTGCAAGGGGCCAGCCCTTTCTTTGTTTGGCTGATTTTGTTCCTCCTTTTAGTGAGGACCAGCCAGTCTTAGCTGTCATGGTTTGGGTGCTCAACAAAGGAGCCTTTTCCAGCCAATCCTTTCTCCTTCACCATCAGTCTTTGCCTCAGAGCTTTGCTAAAAGACATGGAGGCACAGAAACCATGACTAACCCTGACCACTCTCCTCCTCCTCACTTTCCAACAGCAAGATGCCCAGCGGCAGTGAAAGAAAAACAGCCCTGTGAAGTTCATTTTGGAGTGTCACATGCACCTGCCTCAGCATCATCCAAATGCCTTCATTTTGCCCCACTCAGCATTTGGAAATCTCTGCCCAAGGCTGGAATTTCTCCCTTGTGTTCCTCCCCAGCATCCATAGGAGCATCCATGGAGACACCCAGCTAGAGCTATGTGACAGTGGTGGGGAGAGGGGAAGACAAAAAGGCAATTTTTAATAGTTATCTGACCTGCTTTAAAGAAATGGGTCTCATCTTTTATTCCTCTCCCTGTTACCAGCAGAGGAGGTGCAGAACTTCCAAATCTAATGATCTGGAGGAAGCTGTGGTGGGCAGTCTCTGCATGCACAAGGAATCACAGAGCCTCAGAGGGGCCCAGCTCAGAGAAGGGGTTCTGAAGAGGCAGACATGCCATTCCTAGGATGCTGAGGGCCTGCCTGTGGAACACAGTAAACAGAGCAGCAGCAGCAACTACTGACAAAGGGGCTTCAAGCTGGGGGCCCCCACTTGCTTCCTTTCCCCAGCTGAAGCGTGTTGAGCTGAGGCTGCTGCAGGACACGGGTGCTCTATAACTCATTTCACAGCTGTCCACTGAGCCTTGCTCTGTGCTGGTCCTAGTGTGTGCTGCTGTGAGCTTTTCCAGAAGGTTTGTGGGTGACCCCTTGGTCCTTGCCCTGAGCAGTGGCTGCTCCTGTGTTTGAGGTCTCCAGCCTGCAAAGCCTCACGTGTGCTCTGTGTGTGCAGGCTGATGTGGTGCTGCCAGGGCAAGGAATGGGGCTGCCAGCAGTGCTGAGAGGGAGAGGAGAGGAAGAGTGTTGGCTTGTGCTCACAGCAGAGCTGACTCAGGGCTTTCTCCCCAGGGCTGGGTGCTGACTCAGCTGCTTTGCCTTTTACTGGCTTTCTCTGGAAATCAGAGGCATCTCCTGGGGCTCAGAGGCCATCATGGTGCAGCAGAAGTCAGCGTTAGTTGGTTTTGGGAGAGTCACGCCTAGACTGTTTTGGGGCAACAGCCAAGAAGTTCAGTAAGAGCCTCAGGAGTGCTTCTGGGTGTGTTTTGCACTCCTGCTGGGGAGCACATGCTGTCCATCCTGGGCTAATTCCTGGAGTGAGTGTGTGCTGCAGCAATGCTGCTTCTGTTGCTGTGTCCCCCCCATTGCAGGGGTGAATCAGGGCAGGGAGGCTCCTCCTCCAGCTGGCAGAGCCTCACTGGAGTGTTTTTTCATGGTGTTACTCATGCTTATGTTAGAACACATTCCCTGCTGTGGAGGAGGCTGGGTGAGGCTGTGATGAGCCTCTGGGTTGCAAAGAGCCCCATGGAGGTGTTGTCTCCTGCTGGGAGCAGGGCCATGCTGGGATCACAGCACCTGAGACTTGGCTCTGCCCTGCACAGCCGGTGGCAGGGTAGTTGTAAGTGCTGAGCTGGACTGTGTGGAACAGCTTGTGCATGTAATGAGGATCTACCTGTGTGTCCAATCTACCAGAGGGATCTCCAGGTAACAGCAGTGCGTGGGTTGCTGGGAGAGGCTCCCTGCTCCATTGCAGCAGGTCCCACCACTGGGACCCACGGCAGAGTGTTGCTCATGGGCAGTGGCATGTGCTGTGTCAGAGTGTGCAGAGACAGTTCTCTCACCACCTGGCCCACATGCTGCAGCGTTAGTGAGCTGGGGGTCAAAAGTGGGGATCCCCCTTGGGGCTGTTGCCTCTCATTTGGTCCCCAGAGAGGTTCCCTTTGGGATTTCCTACCCTGAAGTCTGGGATGATGTGGGACCCTGCTCTGGCCAAAGAGGTGTTGAGCTCAGCAGCTTTGCTGCCAATTCCATGCTGCCCTGAAAGGTGGATGGCTCCTTTCAGCAGCTCCATGGGCTCCTCTCCATGTGGAAACCTGAACCCATGAGGCTGAATCCTGTTTGGTCCTGACCGCTCCTGTGACAAACACGTTTATCCCACTTGAAATGAGCTGAGGGAGCTTTGGGCCAAGCTGGAAGGAGAGCCCTGCTGTCACATACAGTGGTGAGGGCATTATTGACTGCATGGAACCCTGCAGAAACTCCTTAGGAAAATGGCAGAGATTACGAAAGGGTGGATGATGTGCCATCCTTGCAGGTGGGGAGCTGGGACAGGTGCCCACTCAGGCACCATGGTGATTGTGGAGGGGTTGCCCCATCACCAACTGGTTCCTCCGGTTCCTTTGGGAAGCATCAGATTGAGTTGGAGTCAGACTGGTTTGTGCAGAGGCTTTATTTGCCTGGAGAGGAAAAAATAACAATAATTAAAAAAAAAAAATCACTTCAGTCGCCTCAGCCCAGTGTTGTGTTTTTAAAGGGAGTGGTGTGGGGGAGAAGGTCTTGGGCATCCCCCGCATTGCTCTTGTGCTGTCGCCAGGCTGGAGCCTGCCCTGGAGCTGAATTACTCTGTGGTTTTTGGAGAGGACAAATGGGGACTTGAGTGAGACACAAACAAACACATCTTTCATTGTGATCCGAAGGCGGCGGTTCCTGGAGCCGTGTCAGTGCCTCGCACGGGAGCCGTGTGTCGGATGGAGCCGACAGTGTGCTGGTGACACGGCCTGCCTGTGCATCCTTGGCTGATGGGAGGGGGAAATTCGGGCATGGACACATCTCAGGAACAGATTTCAGCATGGACATGAAATCATTACACAGGGTTTGAGCTGCTGCTGATACAAGGAGCAATAGCAATAGCCCAAACCCTGTGTAATGTTGGCTGGGGCAGCTAAGCCAAGCTTGTCTTGCCCCTGGGCTTTTTCCTTCTCACTATGCAGTGTTACCACTCTTCCTTGGGTTGTTTGTAATCTGCTTATTCCAGAGAAATCCTATCTGCCTATTACTTTGCCCCAAATGCAAAAAGACTATGTGTCTTTCCCAGGGTGGAAAAAATGCTTTCAAAATCCCCTGCAAATGCTGCTGCCCTGCAGTGGTTTCTTTTAATCCCCTAGGGGATGTTTTAATCTGAATTTTTGTCAGTGCTTGCAGGGGTGGGGGGTCACAGGGACATCCCAGCCTGAACGGTGGTGGATACTAGAGAGCTGGGTATGAATGGTGGATTTTGGATAAGGAAGATGTGGGCTGGTCAGCCTGCCTCAGGCACTGACTGCCTTCAGCCATGGTCGGTGGGGATGTGCCTCTGTCTGGGCTCATCTGTTCAACCATCCATTAGCTCTGAAAGGAGACAAACTGCCTTCTACTGACCCATGGGTGCGAATGCCTTCTTATGCCATGGGTGTAAACACTGCAGGACTGGCTCCTGGGGGTCAGAGGGTCTAGTATGTGTATTCATCATGTTTAAAAGACCTTTAAAAGCAGTTAAACTTTGTCTTTTATTTCACTTAGCTTTTTCCCACTGTTTCCAATGCCTTTCAGGAGGGATGAGCTCAGCCCCGAGCGAGGCCAGCTGTGTCTGCCCACCTTTGCAGGGTTGTTTTGGCTCACTGCCTTATCTCTCTTGTGACACCATGTCCCCTTTCCTTCCCCCTGCATGATGCAGGGCCCTCTCTGAGTAGGGAATGGGCCATGATATTAAGCAAGCCCTGTGCAAGCCCTGTGTAAGCAGCCTGGTTTTGGGGAACTGCTGCAGAGGCAGCAGAAGTGAAGCTGAGTGGAAAAACCCCTCTGGGCTTGTTGTTGAACTTCCAAACCCCATGTAGTCTTAGCTCAGGATCCAAAATTAAACTATCGTTCCCCTCAAAGCCAAAGGTAGAAGAATGTCTGACACTTGGAAATATCAGGGGGCGAATTTGATGTGCTGTGGCACCGTTCACTGGCTGCAAAGATGGGCAGTGACTGCCATGACTCCATGGGCACTGTCTGCTCTCGCTCAGGCTGCACCTCTTGTTAGGGCAGCACTCCTTGTTGTTGACTCTTTTGTCCTAGTGTTTCCCTTCTTTCCATGTCTGCAGACTGGGATTGCTCTGCCATGGGGATGAATGGGCACACCTGAGCTGATGTGCCCTGCCTGGGCCCCCCTTGGGTCCTCACCCAAAGACTTTTGGGACTCCCTTTGACAATATGGCCATTCTTGGCAGATGAGGCTGGGCTGGGGGTGAGCACTGATCAGGCATTTAATTTTTGCCTATCAGATCCCTGTGGGTCAGGAAACCTGATTCAAAAGCACTACAAGGTCGGCTCAGAGGGTCTGTGCTGTTCATCCCACAGCCTTCACGCTGTGGACACGCTTCACGGTGGGGTGAGTACATCCTTGTCCCCACATGAGCAGTGTCTGCTCTTGATATGCCCTGTCTGGATCCTCCTGGACAGGCTGGAGAACTCTCTTGGTTTCCATGTGCTATGGAAAGAAAAAAAGTTGGAAAAATCCAGGCTGTCATTCAGGGATAAGTAATGGCACAAGTGGAGCATGGACAGACAAGGGATGGACACACCATTGACCCAAGTGCTTTGCTCTCCACAACCAGTCCAACTGGTTGCTTCTCTAGGGGACACCAAGGACCAGCAGAGGGGTGCTGGTGGCCCCTGCTCTGGTCTGACATGAGATATGGGTCTGTTAAAACCCTGAGAATCAAAGCACGTGGCCTGTCCATATAATCCCCAGGGTGCTGATGTTTGTAGTGATGGGATCTGCAGAGGACTGGGCTGGTGAGGAGCAGAACCCACAGCTCCTTAGTGCTCGTGGGCTGGGAAGGCTGAGAATCACTCTCTGAGGGTGTTTGATGGCAGTAACTTGCTGATATGAGGGTCAGCAAGTACCAAAGTGCTGCTTATCCACAAAATGGAGCCTGGACTGCCCCCAGTTGGCCCCTGAACAGGACGGACTTGCCCTGCTCATATCCAGCGGAAAATTGCCTGGAGTAAACCCTGCAGGTTGCAGGGTTGCTGTTGTTTAGATCGATGTGAGATAGTTCAGCCTGGAACTGAGTTCAGCCCTGGGCTCTGCAAGTTAAGGGCATACAAATGCTGCTGAAGAGTTAATGGGAAACAGAGTGTGGAGGAAAATAAAGAAAGACCTTTTGAGGTCTCAGCTGCTCAGGGTAATATTTGGGTTTGGTGACTCTCCGTATCTTAGAGATGGGAATGCAGCAAAGCTCTTTCAGGCCAGAGTATACATGGAGCCCGACAAGATTGTGGCTAATATCAACAAACCTTTTGGAAAAGCAGATCCTGTCTGCTTCAGCAAAGCCGCAGTGTAATTTTTCTTTCAACAAATGTATTGAGACAATAATAATGCTGTGCAGATTGGTCATCCCTGGCCTACATGATTTATTAGGAAACAGAAACAATTGCAGTTGCTGAAACAAACCAAGCTTTGGATGTGGATTTTTTTTTTCTTCTTTTTTATTTTTTTTTCTTCCCTTTGAATTCCTCATGAACTAAAAAAGGGCCACCTAGTCTAGTCCCAGGAGAGGGTTTGCCTCCCTGCTTGCACTTCTTACCGGACCACCAACCCTGGGCTTGCTGCTTAAATAATTCTGTGCTGGGGAGGAGGGGGGAGTGAAACTGTGCTGGGGGGAGGCTGGAAGAAGGTGATACAGCCATGGAATAACAATCCCAGGCAGGGAAGCAGAGCAGGTCTGGAGGAGGAGACCTGCAATCTGTTTCTAGCTGTTGGTGACTTGGGGACAAGTTGCTTCCTCTCTCTGAGCCTCCCTTCCCCTCTATTTATCCTATTTATTTAGTACTAAAGCCATCAAGAGTGGTGCTGCTGGTGTGAGCTGCACCAGGTCCTCAGCCCCACTTAACCTGCAGGTGCAATGGAAGCACAATCAGCAGTGGTGGCACGTCACACTCTGGCATTGGTGGCACTGGCTCCTGCCCCTCAGCTCAAGCACAAAATGCCTTTGATTCAGAAAGGTTTTATTCACTCTCATGACCAGTGACAGGACTCGAGGAAATGGCATAAAGTTGAGTCAGGGGAGATTGAGTCTGGATATCAGGAAAACATTCTTCCCCCAGAGGGTGGTTGGCACTGAACAGGCTCTCCAGGGCAGTGGGCACAGCACCAAGGCTGCCAGAGCTCCAGGAGCATTTGGGCAATCCTTACAGACACATGGTGGGATTGTAGAGGTGTCCTATGCAGGGCCAGGAACTCAATCCTGATGGGTCTCTTCCAACTCAGGATATTATGTTTGCCTCCTCAGTCAGTAGCACCCATGAGAAGGGGCAGGCAGGGCAGGCACTGCCAGGACCTTTCCCCTCACCACTCAGGTGAGCTGCCTGGTTTACAGAGAGGAGCATCACCCTATCTCTGGTGGGTGCCCCAGGCAGCCATACCCTCCTTGTCCCCACTGTGTCCTCACACCTTCCCACCCTGCCGTTGCCTGTGACGGGGCAGATGAGCTCTTCCTCTGAAGACCAGCTCTCCTGGGGATCATGAATATGGGGTGCTTCTCCTTCCAGGTGCAGCATCCCCAGGGCAGTGGGATGCAGCCTTTTTGTAGTGAGAGCTTTCCTGACCTCCCTGGCCCTCTGGCAGCCATCCAAAGCTCCAGGGGAGCTGCCAGGGGCTGTGTCCTCCCTCCAGGCCCAGCCTCTGTGTGCGGTTATTGCTCAGGCCGCCTGCCCGGGACGGGGCGGATGGATGGCACTGGCCAAGGAGCTGGAGGAGCTCACTGGCCCTGAGGAGAGGCAGCTGGAGTATGAGGCTGCTCCTCCACCACGCTGCTCCTGATGAGTGAGGGTTCTGTTTGGGGGGCTGCTCACACCCATCCCAAACACCCCGTGGGGATGAAGGAGGGCTGACCCCACCCAACTTCAGGTGGTCCCGCTTGTACCCACAGCCCTGTACATCAGCTTTTCTCTGTTTTCCAGAAAAAAACCCCATGGGTTTGGTTAATAAAGTCAAAGGGGCTCCCTCTCAGCTCACCAAAGCGTCTCTGACTGCTTTTCTGAGGCAGTAGGACCAAGTGCTTTGGCAGTGAATGCCGACCGGGCGTTTGCGTGAGTAAGTGATATCATCAGGGTTTGCTTTGCCTTCAGAAATGACTAAACAGATTTTCTCTGGTTTCCAGTTGACCCCGTGGCTCCCTGTTGATGATGGGAGCAGGCTGTTTAGGTTTGAGTCAATGCTGCCATGACCAGCCCCGAATCAACCTCAAAAGATGGAGATGGATTCAGCAGGTAGAGGGAGGGGGAAAAGCTGCATCCACTGCACACAGCCCTCACTGGTATTAAATCAGGGATTGCTGGGAATCATCTCTGATTCATTCTCCAGCTGAAACACAAGTATTTCACATTTGTCTGAAAGGATTAAGTTATTCAAGCTCCTGCCCTTCTGGCTGAATGTTTTCCTCCGAGGGGTTAGTTAGTCTCAGCTCCCAATTTTAAAGAAAGACTGGGGGATTGGGGGTGATTTTCCTTTGTGATCTTTCTTTTTCGTGCCTGGAGTTAGCACAAAAAGGAGTCAGTGCAAATTAGCTATATTTGATTATTGCAGGGGGCTAGAGGAGCCCTGGGTAATTGCTGCATTTGGTTCCTTTTCTCTTGGGTTTCACTGACATTTCGGATAGCAAATGAGCAGTTCCTTCCCCTTACAGATGTTTTCTGTTGGTCATAGTTGGGGAGAAAGCATAGATACTAAATCCATGTGCTTCATTTGTGGTTTTTCTAGGCATGTTTAAATCAGAGTGGGGCACAGAGTGGCTTGGCTCTGGATGCTCCTGCCATTGGGATGGGTGATAGCGGGGGTCCCTTGGAGTGGCTCTGGGAGTGCAGCCTTCACTCCCTCCCTCCCTGCTTGTATAAGAAAGGAGGTAGAGAAAAAGTGGCAGGTCTCTTCCCTCCCCATCCCGGCTCCTGCCAGACCGACTGAAGCACAGCCCGGCTGGACGAGCACAGAGGGCTCACGCCAGAGAGGCCCGGGGAGAAATGACTTGGATCCGGCTGTAACCAATCACCCAGCTCGCTTTTCACCCCCAACCTCCTCCTGTCAGCATTGGAAAACTGCAGGCACAGGGCCGTGGCGTAGAGGTGAAAAGCCTCTCAGGTGCACACTGTCCTCCCTGGCTGCTGGGCTCCTCTGGAGCTGGGAATGGGATGGAACAGGGCTGTGCTGCGGGGTCAAGGCTGCCTGTGCTCTCACTTTGCCTGCAAGAGTCAAACCTGCACATCTGCCATGGCCTTGAGCTCTCCTTCACCTCTGGATGAATGTTGTTAGACACCAGCCAAACCCGTGCTCCAGGATGAGGGAAGGGAAATTCAGCTCTTTGTGCTGGCTCTGGGGCAATTTGTCTCTTAATCTGGGCATACAGACATGTTTTGGAACGTCACAGGGTATTTCTGGGTTCCCAGGCTTTTCCTGAGCTTCTGCCAGCTGCCTCCACCAAGCATCAATGCTTAAGGACATGGACAAGGTCTAAGCATCACTTGCATTTTTGGGAGTGAGGTTGTGTCAAAATTGCCTACAGGTTTGTCTTGGCTCCCTGGAGAAGGTGCATCATCTTCATTGGTCCTCTCTGAAGACAAAGGAGCAATCAAAAGTATCTGAAGCATAAAGGATCTCTGTATAAGGTCTGGATTCCTCTGCACCAGGACACAAAGGAGGAGGAGAATCCACAAGATCTCAAGAACTTTAAATACTGGAGTTCTATAATAAAGCCTAAATTTTACTGACCAATAAAGTGTAACTCACTTTGCCTTTGCTTTGGACTGGTACACTTGGGATGGAGAGTCAGGCTATTGCAGTGATAAGTTTATCCAAACCCAGGAGCCTTCCCAAGCTGCTGCCACTCTCATACATGGTTTTGAGAAGGCAGCAGCCTGCTGAGGCTCTATGTCCCCAAATTCTGGGTGCTGCACAGCTTTGAGACCCTCAGCCAGACTGGGGGGATCTTAAACCCCAAAACAACCCAGTGGGGACACAAGGAGCCTTTGAAGCTCTCCCAGTCTGCCCAAGCTGCAGAATGGGGTTGTGAACCTTGTCTGTCATTCTCTGTGAGAATGTTGCTTTTACAATTAAAACCCACGCAAACCCCCAGCCCTCGCTACCGCTTGTGTTACCCCAGTGAGATATCTGACATTTGAGACATAATGGGAAGTCAAAGAATGTGAGGAATTTGGTGACTCAACACAGAGTTTATTATCCCAGCCCCACCGTTTAAGCCCATGTAATGTAAAATTGTTTTACGGCATGCGGCGCAGTTCTGTGGGTTAATTTATAAGCAAACAATAATTATTCAAATAGGGATTTTTTTTTCCTGGGCCTACATAAACTTGTTATCTGTTCGGCAGCGGGGGATGCTGCAAAGAAACCCACATTTACAGTTTTTGAGTTGATGCTCTTTGCTTTTCCTGGAGCAGCTCAATGGTGCATTGACTACGAGGGCTCACTACTGAACTTGACCTGGGAGTGGCATGGAGATAAGCCAAATGTTAAGAGAAAAGGAGCCCTTTGTGAGGAGATGCCAGTATATTAGGTCTCACTTTTAGGTCACACACTTGTTAGGAGTTCCTTCAAAGTGATGGATTCTTCAGCTAAAATTTAATGATGTCCGTTAAATCACAGGGTCATGAACTAGTGCATGTGCTGAAAATGGTTTGCCAAGGGACCATGAAGACAAGGCCTTGTGTCAGGAGACTTCCAAAGCAAATTGGATTTTCCACACAGCAATGGCTGCGTTTGAAGGTCTGTCAGTGGCCTGTAAAATTCTCCACCAGTGATAACAAGACAGAATTGCCAAGCACTGAAGCAATGCCATGAGCATTATAGAACAAATCACTCCCCTCTCAGGACATAATAGCTTCTTGATTATCAGTCAGAGAAAGAATTATCCTAACCAGCAAATGGGCTGGAGGAAGCTGCTCCTGCTCTTCCAGAAGATTACCCCAGAGCTCCTGTGTTAAATCTGCTATGAGGAGCGTGCAGCTGAGCAGTTGGGCAGGTGGATTTTAGGTTGGCACAGAAAAGGATGAAGCAACTAGATGTCAAATTGTATTCCTGAGCAGCCCTATGGGGTCATCCAGCCCTGCTGGTGTCCAGCAACAGGACAGGGCCTGCTCAGGTGTGTCTGTGCTGAAGGAAAGGTGAACCAGTTGGGACACATTGTGTTTCTCTCCCTGCCTTCACATACTAGGGAAGTTATTTTCCCCGTTTCCCATTCTGTTTATTTGAATTGGTTTTACAAGTAATCAAGCTAAGGAAAGCTGTTGGGAATGCAGCCTGAATTCCTACTGAATCCACAGAATACCTGCCTGCACTGTTGCTGCTGGTCTCAAGGCTAGTTTCCACCCAGTCTCTCACCAGTTTGGCTGAAGCTGTTTTGAGGCAAACTGCCCCTGTGCTGCCAGTGCTCTGTACCTCACTGTGCCCTCCTGAGCTGCAGTTTGTGTTGCCACCTCTGAAAGCAGAGGGAAGTCAAGCCCCGTGTTTGTCTGGCCCTGACCTTTCAGCTGAGATCTCCACCTCGGAGAGGGGCAGTTCCTGATTTCTCACCAAGGGAAGCTGCAGGCAGACGAACAAATATCAGAGCATTTAGACAAATGTATGGCAGATCTCTTGTTCCCATGTTAGGTTTAGGAAAGGCAGGAGCTCCCTCCTGGGCCAGCCATGTAGGCACTGCTGCTCTCACACCAACGCCGGACCAGGGAATGCATTGGTCACACACACGCTGACCACTGGCTTCCCCAGCCTGAGCCTGGATTGAGTGGTGGAGGAGGCAGTTCTGGTTCCACCCAGTCTCTGAAGGATTTGATATATTGTACTGCCAAAAGAAAACAGCATAAATCATCCCTGAGTGTGAAGCTGTCTGGCGCCATTGGAGGGAAAGTGCAGTGAGTGTGGAGCAAGAGGACACAGGGTGATCGCTGCCTTAGGCTGGAGGGGTACAAAAATCCCCTCCAAGCTCCCTCCAGCCCAGTAAAGCTTGGGAGGTGGGTGGCTCTGTCACAGCCACACCAAGTGGTTTCTTGGAACAGAGGGTGCCTGGGGACTGCTGCTGGGGTGATGCTGCATGGAGCCCAGGATGGCCTAGGGCTTTATCCTGTTTCCAGTGAGATGTGTGTGCATGTTTATGAAATCTAACTCCCTGGGTGATGTCATGACACGATGAGAAACTGGGTAATAAATTAAATGAAAAAAAAAAAATAGACCCCCCTGAGGGTCAGATGATGGCAATAAATTCAGATAACAGCTCATCAGTGCCTCTTCCCCTGTTCTTGTATGTGTATGCATTTTTATTTCCAGTTGGGAGAAGAGCTGGTGAGAAGCAGCTGGTTTTTATTTGTTCTCCATCCACATCTGATTAGATAGTCCTCCTTCTGCCCACTGAGACGTGCTTGGGAACTCTCCCAGCCCCTCTGCTCACTCATTTTCTGGGGCATCAAGGATTTTGGGACTGTTGGAGCTTTGTTTCACAAGCTGAGAGCATTGCAGATGTACAAAGGGCTCCTTCACGATCACGGGGCTCAGGTCCCACCGGGCCAGAGGGCACGGCCAGACCCTGCAGTGGGACTATGAGGTGCTATGGGTTTGGGCCTGGGAAGGCAGCAGTGGGGATGTGTTTCTCTCCCTGGCATTAGGCTATTACTTTGTTTTTAGGCAGTTCTGGGGCTCTGTAGCCCAGGAGGAGGTCAGTTACCCTCCAAGCTCTGTGAATGTGTTCACCATCAAGGCTGTTGGGGAGGGGGTGTGCAGCAAGGAGGAAAGTGGATTGTGGTTTTGGACCAGTGGGAGAGGAGAATCTAATGGTTACATGGGTATGTGGGATGGGGACAGAAACCAAGGTGAAGGAAGGGGCATGTGCACCTCTGAATGTATTGCTTACTACAAGCAAGGGGAAAATGGTGAACTTCTGGCTTGTTGAAGCCAGTATGGAAACTCCCATCAGCTCCACTGAACTTCAGATCAAACCTTTCCGGGCCAAGCCCATAAGGTTTTTTCACATCATGCTACTGGAGGATTCTTCCAAGAGAGCATTTTGCAGGCAGTTGTCTTATTTCAGGAGACACTTATGAGTGTTTTGCTCAGGGCAAGAAGGTTCTCGTCCTGTCCTGCCTCTGCCTTCCCTTCCCCTTGCTACACAACTGGTTGGCAAGATTTAGATGTCTGGTCCTTCTCTTACCATTAGTGCAGACACAAACCACCAGCAAGGGAGGTTGTTCATGGATAGATGAGCTCCTCAATGAAACAAAACTTTGAACTGGAGACTTCTCTGGTCAACAGCCCTCCTTGAGCGCGAGGTAATCTTATCTGAGCCTGAGAACTTCTGCTTTTTTCCTTTACTAGGTGAGAAGGGGATCTCCCCTGGCAAATCTGAAGCCGTGGTGTCGAGCTCCTGGTGCTATGCCTGGGCAAGTCCTGACCACACTCCCTGTCAGGTGCTGAGCAGGGAACGTGCAGCTCATGGAACCCTCACCTGTTAATCCGTGGAGTGAGGGGATCTGTGGCTGTGCCTCAGGTCCCCAAGTGAATTTCTGGTTCGCTCCTGTGAGTGGGGACTGCAGAGCCCCCGAAGCTGATGTTCCTGGAGAAGAGGAAGGGGATGTGACCCTCCTGTATGTCAAATGCAAACATGGAAATAATAAGGTGGGAAACGTTCTTGAACTCATCCCAGAAACAAGTTTTCTTCGGGTCAGCTCAAATTCCTGGCAAAAACTCACAGCTGATTTTATTCCAAGGCTGTTTCCCCATTCCCTTTAATCCATGCAGCTTGCATGCTGAAAGCCACAGAGACAATTCGACCCCATGCAAGGGGTCAGCCAGTGTCCATGTGCCCCTCGGATGTGTGCTGAGCCCCGGAGGTTTGCACGCCAAGGGGAGGGTGAGGGGGATTTACTCTGCTCAGGTGCTGGGGATGACACAGAACTTGGCCCACATTGCTGCTGCTCTGGCCTGCAGTGACCGTGTTGATGCAAAACCTCCATCTGACTCTGTATCAACAAGTTCAGTTTCGAAAAGAGGGAATAACTTGTTTTATTTTACCAAAGCTTTGTGAGATAGGGAGGTTTCCGGATAGGATCTGCAACGCTCAGGTTCAGGTATCAGTTGCATAATTTCCTGTGTTATTTCAACACTCTTGTCTTTTTCCTTTTTTTTTTTTTTTTATGAGCTTCTTTGCATACTGGATAAGTCTTATATAAGCATGTGTTGGGTTGGAAATTTTTTTTTTTAAGTATTTTTTTTGGCAGGGAACTCCTGGCACATGATACAGCACTCAGAGCCATCAACCGTAGCTGTGATACAGATGTTCATTGCCTGCATAATCTTTCTCATATCAAGTGATTACCCCAAGCCAATTTCTTTATTTTGAGCACCTTGTTGTGGGAACAGAGCAGTAAATGCATGAATTGCTGAGTTCCCAATACCTGTTTACAGTAGACAAACAAAAAATTCAGCAGAGGGCACCGGTGGAAATAAAACATGAGGGGTGTTTTTGACAAGAAAGGACAGCCACTAACTGAGAGTTTAAAAAAAATACAACTCCCTCTCAAAAGATACACTGGAGGAGTGCCAATAGCACATAGCTGTGTGGAGACTAAATAAAACCAGGTGAGTTTCCTGCCATTGTGGAGTATCAAATGTGATTTCAATTTGTGATGGACGTGCTGTTTCTGCCAAGATCATCTGCAGGTTTTCATTTTAGGACTTATTATTTTTGTTGGCCTAATGTAGAGCTACAGCCCAGAGTGCTAAAAGGGAAAGTTGCAGCAATGACATTCACAGCGGATTAGGAAAAACGCTCTTTTCAGAATGGAAGACTTTTCTATCAGCAGAGTAGGTCTTAGGACTGCTCTGAATGCAAAATAAATGGGATAATCTGATGAGAAGTGATGCATTAGCGTTGATCCTCACTGCAGAGCCACCAGGTAACATCCTACCCAATTAAGAAACTGGCTCGGTCCAAAAATATCATTCAAAAACTAGGTGTGAACTGGAGATGTAGATTGGGCTGCTTTGCACTTCTGAAGCGATACAGGGAGGCTGGCAAGCTGCCCTACAACAAAAACAGACAGTCAGAGAGGGTTTCTCTCTCTCCCAGAGCAATGTGCAGGGTGGAGCAGAGCTGGACAGGCCTTCCTGCAGCCTCAGGGTGTCGGGACAGGGGGATCTGCCCCGGGTCTCCTTTAGCATGTGAGCTGAGCTGCCCATTTTATTCTTCTCCCACTCCGGAGCCTCAGGAACTCAGTGCAGTCACACTCTGAGGCTGTGCTCAGTGACTGTGGGGACATGCTCGTGGGGACGTGTTCAGGGCTGCACCAGTCCAGTTGTGAAGTTCATGCTAAGTGAGCATCACGTGTGCAGGAAATTTGGGAGCAGTCCTTTGCTGTGGCTTGGAGTGCACCGAGTTCACTTGAGTGAATGCTCAGGGGCTTGCCTGGAGAGAGGCCTGAAGGGGATCCACTTACAGGAATAACAAGAATATGCAGTAAAAAAAGTTAATGTTAATGATGTTCTGAAAGGGGTATTAAACTTGCTGCTTCAGGGCTAAGCAATCTGTGGCTCTAAGAGGTCAGACTTAAATACAACTTGCTGGAAAATGAGCCCAGAACTGCTACTGGATCAGGTGGTGGGAGCTCTGAAACATAATGGTCTCCTGGAATCATGGATTTGGCACTTTTCAGGCTTTTGCAGATGGACTGGAGCTGATTTTTGAGCAGCAGTTGTTTACTTATAAAAATGTCACATAACTGAATCACAACTTTCTTGTAAGAGATCTTTTACAACAGAGGGCTTAAAGAAGGGCAGCCTCCTGCAAAATCCATACCCATTTTGGAAAAGTTGCAGGCATCTACATGCTCTGTGCCTCCTGCTTGAGGTGTGAATTTCTCCTCTAATCAAATAAGTCATTAAAATATCATTTGAGTGCCCATGGACTAGAAAAGAAAGAGAGAGAGGGAAGTACAGATATGACAACCCATAATGGTCCTTCCATTTTTCCAGCTGCTTCTTCTTACCATGGAGTGGCCACAGGAAGCACCTACTGGATATACTGGGGCAGTGGTTATGGGCTGGAATGAAAAAAATTTTGGGAGCACCCACCTGTCATTTGCAGGTAGGTGAGTGCACTTGTTATTGGATCCTGTGCCTCACAGTGCACATGAGGCACCTGAGCCAGACCTGGCCATGTTCCCAGTGGTGTGACTTGAGATCCTGGGGTCCAGTCTGTGCCTCGGGAACAGGGCCCTGAGGGGTGTGGTGTGTGAAGGTGCCTCACTCAGCGGGAGCACTGGGGGCTTTGACTTGACTCTGCAGGGCAGAAGACCTGAATGTTTCCTAACGTTCTCATCCTGTCACAGGGATTTTTCCTGAGGCCAAGGTCATCCCACATAGAGGTGATACTGCCACTCTCATCCTGCTGGGCAGTTTCTTTCCCTGAAAAGCCAAATTTCCTGACTGGTCCATGCCCACATGCCGTTTTTTGGCCCCAGCAGAAGGAGCTCTGACCAACCCATTCTGTCTGCTCGCCACGTCCGCCTTCTGGGAGTCACTACCTCTGATCCAACTAGTTTGTTTCATTTTTCCCTAACCCAGTGCCTGGTGGGACACTGGTGCTGGGGTTGGCCAAGGGGAAAGGGATCATCCCAGAAGAGCCATGGTGGCAGAAGGGGCTGACGCTGTGCTTTCTACCCACCCCTGCACATCTGGGTTCTCAGCATCCTCCCACCAGCCCTTTGTTGGGCCCAGGATCAAGAGGGATTATTAAGGTATCTGCTTGCTATTCTGAAGTTATTCAATTGTTTCTGGAATAGCTGAATTTGAGCTGGGATTTTGTAGGAATTTTTCAAGAGCCTCTATAATGGACAGAAGTTGTTCACTACCCAGAAATTTTCCAGTGGTCCAGGGAAGGTTCTTCTGTCAACTGTTGTTGATGGTGTTGATTAACACCACCTCTTCCCCTTGACAGATCGTGCTACTCTGTTCCAAAACTTCCATTTACAGGAGTCTCTGGCAGCCTGCTGCTTCCCAGATAGAAAATCCAACAGACAAGCAGTCTGTTCCTTATCCTCAGCAGATTCGTAATGTCCTTTCTTTAGAGCCAGGACCTGTTGCTCAACCCTGGTGTAAGTTTGCAGATTTCTTTCTCCAGTTCTTCATCAAACCATTCTTTTCTGCACTTATTGTTGGGAGGTGTGCAAGGATTCACTATGCTTTTTTCCTAAAGAGATGGAAGTGAATAGGTGCATTTGGAAATGTAGGTCTGATGGGTCTGACTTTGAATTTTTTTTCCATTTCCCTTGAAAGAAAAGAACAATGAGGAAGGCTCAAAGCCAAGGACAGGCTCAAAGCAAGCTGAGCCTTCTGGAAGCCAAAGGTAAAACATGCATAGCCCTCCCTCAGAGGAAGCAGAATTAATTTCAGGAAAGAAATGAATGAATGTAGAGCACGGATGAATTTGGCTTCCTGTGCCACAGGAATGCAAGAAATTGTGCAGCAAAAGAAAGCCAGACAATGCAAACCTCGGATAAATCTGAGGAGACATTTAACCCAAGGTACTTGTTGACCTTCAGTGATGCTTCCCTTCATCTCACCAGTATTTTATTCTTCTTAAACTCAGCCCCACCACTGGCAAATCTTCAGAGAAGTCAGTTCTTGCACAAACAGGAAAGCAGACTCCCTTCCCACTAATTTAGGTGGTGTTTCAGTCCATGACCAGAGGACAACAGGGGCAGGGAGGTGTATTTGCCTCCAGGACCAAGTTTGAGGATGGTCTGGAAGAGATTAATTTCCCAGGTGGGCAGATCTAGCCCTTCCTGTGTGTCAAATTCAGAGCCAGAGCAGAAACTTCATCTGGTTGTCCTGTGGGGAACTGATTTATGGTCCTGAGGGCCTCAGCCCATAACCACACATCCAGCAGTGTCCGAGGATTGGACCCTTTCACTGATCCCCCTGGACTGTATTTCTCAGAGACTGTCTGGGTTATAACTCAGTCCCGTTTCAATTTAATGAAGTTAAACACAATGATATTAAACACAGTGGCATCTGGGACCATCCACCCCGAATCTCCTCCCTCTCCCATGACTTTCACAACTCCAGCAGCAGCATCTGAGATCATCCAAGCACCTGGGACCTTGAGGATCACCACTGCCTTTGATCTTGTCTTGCCCAGATGAGATGTAAATTGGCAGAGGTCACACCAAGAGGCAGGAGGGAAAGGTGAACTTGTTTCACTTCTGCAGGTTGGACGAGCAGGACAAGAAGGTGATTTGAGGCAAACAAGCAGCTCTTGGGGATGGTGGGAGGACAAAGGCTGGAAGGAATTGATAGGGACTGAGGTGGGATGGCAGTGGAGGTGAGAGTGATCGGGGGAACCATTCTAAGAGCAGCTGAAGTGTTTTGGGTGCTTCTACAGCACTTTGCTAAGCAGGGACAAAAAGGAGATGAAGCAAAAAGGAGTATCTGCTGCCCTCATACAGCCAAGCTGGAAAACTGGGCAAGCTGAAGTATCCTGGAGGTTGTTTTTTTACCTAAAGCCTGGACAATTAGACTGTGCAACCCCATTTCTACGGTGAGGCAGAAACCAGAGCTCATGTGTTGGAAAAGCTAAAAAGGGAGCAGTAGTGCAGCCTTGTTAGGCTGAGGTGAGTTAGGTGGTGAAGGGGGCCCAGCACAGGCACTGGGTCTGGCTGTCAGAGGACACCCTGCAGGGTCTGGAGTAGGAGGGCTGCACTCCAGAGCACAGGGCAGAGCAGATGCTATCAGGATATGGTGGGAAAGAGCTCTTTCCAGTGTGGCTGACCTTGACCAGTTCAGTGAGAGCAAGTACTGGAATTACAACAAAGAATTGGTCCTGATGGACCAGAAAAGCCTTTGGACACATTTTTTTCCATGGAAGGCCAGTTTGAACCCATTATAACCCACAGTACATCTCCCAGGTGTAGGGCTTGGCTGGTATTGTGCACATACATTATTCCTTTAATAAAGGCAGATGAACACAAGGAATGTGTCTGTTTAATTTTTGTCTTGTATAATCTGCGAAGAGTGAAATGGAAAAACGCTCAGCTGGTGTTCTGGGCCAGGAGATTTTCTCCACGTGGATCTGTTGCACACACCCAGCACTGACATGCTTCTAAGAATCCCTGTCTGAGTCCTGGAATAAAACTCCAACCACTTGGTGCCGGGAGAGGCCAATTGAAGACCCAGCGCACGTGGCCTGTGCTGTTCACATTTCCAGGTTCTGAATCATTTCCTCCATTCCTGTAGCCATCTCTCCCCATCTGGGTTTGGGCCTGTCCAGCTCTCTGATCCCTTCACTTCCTGAGCTCTGCAGGCTTTCGATGCTGCCCTGGCTCTGCTGCTGTGGCCGGAGATGAGTCCCTGATCTGCCAGCAGGAGCATCCCTTGGCACTGTGGGTTTGGGAGGAGTTGGCTGCTGTTCTGGGATCCCTTAGGGCAGGGGAGGTGGAGGGTGTCCAGAGGACCATCATGCACAACCCCTTCTGGGAGGAGAACAGACAGAAATGTCTTCCCCCAGCGCTGGGTTTATCGCAGGGTGACCCCTTCAGTAGTGTGTAGGATCTCCCTGACCCTGGGATACCCCCTCCCACTGCTCCCAGTGTCATGAGATGGACATAGCTCTGGGCTCAGAGACTGATGGGAGGGAGAAAGGTGGGACAAGGTGAATCCCTCAGCAAGGGGTGAGTGTTGGTCTGGCCCAGGAAAGGGGGTTGCCCCCAACCCTTGCATGGCTGGCAATGTTCGTGCTGCTGGAACACAGACTGTGAGTGATTTGGGCTGGGATTTATCTGCTTCCTTCCAAGTCCTTTCCTCTGCTCATACCCCTGAGAGCTGTGAGGGCAGTGCATGCACACATCCTGCAGACCCAAAAATACTCTTGCTGATGCCTGGAGGAAGAACTATCTTCTACAATTGATCAGCTGCCAGAAATCCTCTTCAGCTTCTCTGGCCTCTCCGTGTTGCCCAGCATCCTGGATGTATTTGGGTCTTCACCAGACATAAACAATCAGACCTTTGAGAACTGAGGTATCTGAGGAGCCAAACTGTCCTTGATTGAGAAGAAAATGGGTGCACTGGGGAAAGTGAAAACAACAAGCAAAAAGGTGAAATCACAGATTTTGGGGAAATCTGTTAACATCTCAGGCAGTAATTAGCAGACTGGCACAGCCACACCACTGTGTTAGAGGTGAAAAACAGGTTGAGAAGGGGAATCTGAAACACACTCCTTGAAACCATTATGTGGTATGTGTGGGGCAGGAGGTGTCCGCTCCTGCCTGGCAGGACCTGCAAGGCCAGGCTTATCACCCAGAGCAGCCACAGCACCCCCCAGTCCCCAGGCCAAGAGCTATTTTGGCTTGGCCAAAACAAATGGCAGTTTCCCCTCTCTCTGCAAGTTTTAAAACATAGGTTGTCATGTGGAGGAAATTGTGCACAACGATGATGAATGGTTGTGAAATACCATTTGCCAGAAGTATTTCTGGATTCTGCAATTTAGTTGCAAATTATAGAACATCAAATGCAGCCTTTATGGGGAGGACAAAACCAACCTTCACTCTGCTGTGCTGGGGGGATGTCTATGACTATATACCCCTCTTTTCCTTCATCCACCTCGCTCCACCCAGACATTTTTAGCTCCAGAGCATTTTCAGGAGACAACATTCAGGCTCTGAGAGCCGGGTCCTTGCTGGGTTGAGCTGTGACAGAGGAGCTGTGACAGCTCACATCTGCCGGCGGTCTGGCCCCACACCCCTCAGGAGCTATTTCAGGATGAGCAAAACGGAGCGGTTGGAAACTGTGGGTTCGTTCAGCAGGCTTGGCTGCCGTGCTGGATGGCGCTGCAGTAGGCATAGCAACAGGAAAGGAATGTTCCCTGTAAAAAGATAACGGTGCTTTGCCGAGGACACGGAGCAGTAAAGTTTGTTAAAGCAATCAGTACGTGTCATAATGTTTATTTAACTGAGAGCAGGGACGATGGAAAAGCAGCACAGCTGTGGAGGAGCCCGGGAGTACTAAGGAGAGGGATGGGGAGAGTAGATTTAGTAGCTGTCTTCCCTTGAAAAAGAAAACAAGCTGTGCTATCAGGCAATAGATGGGGCAGATAGTGGGAGAGCACACAAGGTAGCTGCTGGCTGCTGGCTTTTCTGTAGGGGTGAGGTTAGAGTTTTATTATCTGAAGTTCACTTTCAGGTTAACAGCTTTGAGGATGTGGTTGCAACTCTAAAGGGAACAAATTTTAATTCTTTTCTAAACATAAGCTATTTGTGTTTGAAGGCAGATAACCTCTTTGGCTGTGCTATTTGCCAGTGGTAGAAAGAAAGACTGGAGCAGCAGAGTGATGCTTGAGTTCCTCCTGCAAATAAAAGGGGAGAACTTGACACCGCAGAGTCAATGTGGGGCCAAATTCTGTTTTAGCCCATTTCCTGGGAAGCCCTTGAAAAGAGCAGCTCTGGTGTGACTCCTTCTGCAGGAGGCCAGAGCAGGGCAGAAACAGGACTCTTGGTAATTCATACAGCAGTAGATGAAATCAAATACTTGGCCCAGCGCTCTGGCAGGGGGATCTGTGAGGCTGCAAAGCAGTGCCAGGGGATCTGGGAAACTCACTGGGCTTGCTGTCAGGGATAGACTTCTCCTGCTCCACCTCCTGTGAAAATAAAAAGGAAAAAATTTTGTTCCATTTTTTTTGACAGAAATTAAAATTGCTTTTGGTCAAAATCAGAAATTATGTGGGTTTGGGGGTTTTGCTTTTCTTACAAAAACTCAAGTCTCTTTTGGGAAGCACAAGCCTTTCCTTCACTCTGGAAATTGCATTTTAATTGAAGGCAACATTTTCTATCAATAAGAGGAAAATATTGTCTCAGTTGTTCTTGGGCCATCTGACACTTCATCAGCCAAAATGCTTGCAATATGCTGAGCAGGAACAAGGCTGTGCTGGCTGCCCAGGCACGAGCCATCCTCTTCCCCACCCAGCTCTCTGTGTCCGTGTGTGGATGGAGCCTTGCAGAGCCCCCCCGTCTCAGACACAGGACAGTGGCTGCTCCAAACGTCCTCTGCTCCTTCCTCAAAATATACAGCCCCTGTGAGAGCCACCACTCAGCTCTGCCTTCCCAGAGGAGCTGGCACATATGTGTTTCCTCCAGGGATCTGCTGGAGCAGCTCTGTAAGTGTTCATTGCTTTTCCCCTGCTCCTCTCCCTGCCGGCTCAACCGCTATCTCTGTAACAAACTCCAGGCTTCCCGGTCACCCTGCAGAAAAAAACCCATAAAGCCCATTTCAGAGCCCAAATTGCCTATAATTTACATGCCTCTCCTCACTTTGAAACGCAAGACGGCTGATGATAACATCGGGAGTGACAGAAGTGGTATCTGTTGCTAATTACAAGCTGACATTATGGTCAAGCAGAGCCATGGGCCCCATCAAAAGCTTATTCAAAGTTGCTTTTCTCCTACTTCAAACACAGGCCGGACACAATGCCAAGCATTTTCCACCTTCAGAAGGAGCAATCCCTCTGAACTGGTTCCTCAGGAGAAAAACTGCTCAAAGAAGCAGCAGAGGTTACAACAGCCTGGTCTTCACATGGATGGAGCTAACCCTTTAATGACGAAATTTGTTCATCTTTCATGAAGAAAAGCAATGGCCATTTTGATTCCCAAACCACCTTCTCCCTCCTAGGTTCTTCCAAGCTGTCCCAAGGGCCCATCTGGGAATGGTCACCACAGTCAGGTGGTCAAGTGAGGCATGAAAAAGTGCAGTGGGGACCTCAGGTTGCTCCACGTTGGAGCTGTACAGTGAGAGAACTGCTGCCACAGTGCATAACCCAGAGTGACAAGCAGGGAGCTTTGGCCTGTCACTTTTCCAGGTAAAAAATGATAGAATGAGAGAAAGTGGCCTCAAGTTGCACCAGGGGAGGTTTAAATTTGATGTTAGGAAAAAATTCTTCATGGAAAATGCTGCCAAGCACTGGAACAGGCTGCTGAGGGCAGTGGTGGAGTCACCATCCCTGGAGGGATTTCAAAGATGTGTAGATGTGGCACTTGGGTACAGGGGTTAGTGGTGAGCTTGGCACTGCTGGGTTAATGGTTGGCTTGATGATCTTAGGGGTCATTTCCAACCTAAATGATTCTATGATTCCTGTACCCTGTGGGACCTCTGGCAAATCCCATTAAAAGCGGTGATTAAAATCCCATTAAATCTTCCTGCTGTGCTTTCCGGCCTTTGCCATAGCCCAAACTGAATTCCTTCTTTCATCCTAAGGACAAACACTCAATTGTCCCATGAAGTCCTGTCTCTGGTATAACCTTCCATGTTTTCCTGCAGCTATTGGCCATGGCTGGATGCTGCTGTGTAGGCAGGAAAAATGCATCCTGACCACATTTTCACAGTGCCATTACACGGTGCTCCATGGAGCTCCCTTAGGACCTTTCTCCATTATCTGCTGTGGAAAAAAATGTCTTCACCCGCAGACTATGAAAAGTGGGACCAAAAATAAGGTTTAGGAGACACAGCAGTCCATGAGCAAACAGATCCTCCACTGTAAGCCTGGTTCTTGTAACAGCTAAAAGAGTTTCCCACCAAAATGTGCCACTGCCCCAACTACACAATGAGGAGCAGGGGCAACACAGAGAG
Organism: Platyrinchus mystaceus; assembly: GCA_035041135.1. Classification (NCBI taxonomy): domain Eukaryota; kingdom Metazoa; phylum Chordata; class Aves; order Passeriformes; family Tyrannidae; genus Platyrinchus; species Platyrinchus mystaceus. Next base: position 8,895,862 of record JAWWLV010000046.1, read on the forward strand.
TTCTCTGCACCTTCGCTGGAGGGGGGTAAATAAAACTTCTTGCAGAGAGATTGTTGGCCTGAATTTTAATGCATTCATTCTATTTCTTAGGTTCCTTGAAAACAAACTCCTTGGAGCATATCTCAATGCCACCCCCAGCCCCCAAGCCTGCCTGGTGGCATCCCCACAAAGGGGCTGTCCCCCAGCATTGTGTGTCACATCTCAGTGCTTTGAAATCTTCTAGTAAGTGGAATTTGTGAAGTTTTTGCTGTCCCAGTGCCTTATGAGGACCAAACAGGCCTCTGGCACCTCCTCAGAAAGGTGTCACACAGGCTGGGAAAGGTGGTTGCATCAGGGATTTGGATGCTGAAGCTTTAAAGCCTGGCAGAGGCCGTGCTGTTAAATTTAAAGGTGGGAAAGAGCTCTTGTTTTCTGGTGGTGGAGAGGAGCTCATTGGTGCAAACCTCCAGAGGTGCTAGTCTGCAATCCTGGCAAACAGGGCTTGCCATCACAGCAGAGAGAGGCATGGCAGGATGCACTCCCTGCAAGTGCCAAACACTCCTGGGGGCTTTTTCCAGTTGCAGGGGAGTTGCTCAGCAAGCCTCAGATGGATCTGTTGTGATATTTGCTTGGTTTATGCAATGCACAATTCATGGCTCCTTGGCAGCTGCTCTGTGTGGATAAACCTTGCCCTTCCAGAGGCACAGGGATGGCACTTGCTGCATTGGGTTTGGCTGGCACAAGTCACACATTAGGTCTTTATCTCCTCAAACTCAAACATGGAAATTGGTGACTCCGGTGAACCCCACCCTGGGAGCTTTTGCCAGGACAGTAATGTCAGTCGGGGTGTGGAGCCTTGGATTTCTTTAGTGGCATTTCCAGACAGACCAAGAGCTCTGACAGACAGCTCATTGCAGATGCTGAAGCCTTTGCTTTCCTTGGGGACCCCTCCAGCAGGATTTCTGTCCGTTGGCTGCCCCTCATCTCCAGCACTCAGCAAGGAGGGAGGGTGGCTGGCACAGCAGTGCCCAGTGTGAGCAGCAGCAGCTCAGGGACAAGCAAAAGGCCCCTCCAGCTTTGGGGTAAATGTCTCTACGTCGTGGGGCAGTAATACAGAACAGGTGTGTGTCTTTGTGCTTTAAGTTGTTGCAGCTGTTGAGTTGGTATAAATGAGTAGGAGCCGAAATGCTCCAGCTGAATTGTCCCTGAGACCTTTGCCAGAGGAGTTGGTTTAGTTTGCTGACCTGGTATAAGCTACAGGTAGGACTAGCAAGCTCTTTCTGGAGAAAATTGCGCTCAAGTTTATCACTGTGGTCCTGCCATGCTTGTGTTGCTCTGTAGTCATCTGTGATGTGGTGAGAAGGTGCTGCCATTCAGGGCAGGTGGGAGCCCACTCCTTTCCTTTAGGTCTGTAAAATTAATTAAGACACCTCATCTGCAAGTTCATCCCTGCTTCCTCACTGTGAAGAGGAGCTGCTGGTGAGTGCCTGGGAGCTCAGAGTCTGGGGAGGGGGTTTGCTGGGGACCTGGCAGGGTCCTGCAGTGCTGGGGGTGTTGGGAGGGTGGTGGATCCACGGTTTGGGGTGAGAGAAGCTGATAGAATTTTCAGAGGAGAACTAGTAGAGCAGAGATTTAATGGGAGTAATCAAATGTTCTTGGCTTGAGAGCAACCAGGCCTGGGGCTGCCTTCTTCGAGGGTGCAGGTTTTCAAAGGTGCAGTTTAACGCATGTGAGAGGTGCCTGTGTGGGGAGGGTTAGAGCTATGCTGGGGGTGAAATGGGCACCCTGGATTAGCTTCCCTTTGCCTGTGGGTTTGTTTCCCCTGAAGCTGTGGGATAAAAGGGAAATCCAGGCAGATAAGAATAATGTAGTTGAGTGCTTTGTTTTTGTTTTTATGTTTTGTTTACTTGCTGCTTGAACTTGTGACTTGACAAGTACGGAAAATCCTGAGATTTTCCTAGAATGTGGCCAGTGTGAAGTAACTCTTGCTGTCCTGTCATTCCTTACCCCAGGGCCCTGCTGTGGGTAATGGGAAGAGACAGGAGCAGGAAATAAAAGTTCATGGTCACCTCTTACCTGATTTAAGACTGGAGGCGGAGAACGTGGGTGAGGAGGGTCAGCTTTGCAAGGCAGCAGCTGCCCTTTGCTGGCTTTGTGGAAGTGTTTGTCCACATGCACTACAGACCAAAGCAAAATCCAGAGGCTTGGAGGCTTACAGTCACCCCTGTGAGAAAGAAAGCAGAAGAGATGAGTGTTTGCTCTCTACTGGGTGATCTCTGGAAGCAAATCCTTTCTTCTGCCTCTAAAGAGTTTTTTAGCATGTTCCAAACTTGTGCTCCCTCTGTTCCTTTTGGGAAACCAATGCTGACCTGAGGCACCTGCAACAGAGATTTTGAGTGTCCAAAGAAGGGCAATGAAAATGGTGAAGGCTCTGGAGAACAAGTCCTGAGAGGAGACTGAGGGATCTGGGGTTGTTTGTCCTGGAGAATAGGAGGCTTTTGCCTGAAAGGAGGCTGTAACGAGGTGTGAACTGGGGTCTTTTCTCGGGTAGCAAGCAATAAGACAAGAAGAAACAGCCTCAGGTTGCTCCAGGGAAAGTTTGGATTGAGTATAAAGGAAAACATCTTCATGCCAGCTTTGGAACAGGCTGCCCAGGGAAGTGGTGGAGTTCCCACCCCTGGAGGAGTGTAAGACATGTAGGTGTGGCACCTGGGGATATGGCTCAGTGCTGGGTTAGTGATTGGACTCTTAAGGGTCTTTTCCAACCTAAATAGTTCTGTAATTCTAAAGGGAAAGACTAATGGACAAGTTTGCTGTCCTGGGATTTGGCAGCTCCCTCCACAAAGAACCCAACTCTATGGGGAGAAAACTGGTGGATGTTTTGGGTTGACCTGAACAATACCTAATGAGTCCTCGGTGTTCAGCCCTACAGAGGAAGTGGAATGTCTGGGACTGGTGGGTGCTCAGGAAAAATCCCCGGCAGAGGGATGTACTTGGCCGGAGCACTAGCTGCTCCCTGTCACATGGAGTGGCCACAAGCTCCCAGGGAGCTCTGGCTGTATCAGTCCCTTGGTCTTGCTTGGCTCTGCCCTTGGCTTCACAGGAGTGCTCTGGTGCAGGTCTCTACACGTCATTCCCTCTCTGTGACCACAACAGCAGCTCTCAGCCAGCCCTCGCCCCTGTGGCAGCACACGCTGGTACACACCTGTGTGTTCCTGCTCTGCCTGGAGCGGTGCTGGAAGCTCAGCACGGGCTGCAGAGCCCTGGGATGGGCCATGCTCTGCTTAGGAAGGGCTGGCCCAGGCTTGAGCTAATTATGCAGCAGTGCAGAGATGCAACACCTCGGCAAGACGAGGTGTCAAACTGTAAAACCCTATGACTGACTGAGGGTTGCAGCAGAAGCTGCTGCTCTGCCCACATGGGCTTGCTCTCTACAGCATGAGATGCTGCAGCCAGCTCAGGCAACTGGGAGCTGAGAAAAGCTCTTCTCAGCTCCAGTTTTGACCTGGTGGCTGAGCCAGAGGGATGGGATGAGCCTTGGTTAGCCTGGTTTTAGACTGGGGAAGATGGCACACAGCAAAAGGCTGTGTCAGCCCCTTCCTGGCAGGCTGTGCAGCCCCTGCCTTGGGGTGCTTTGAGGAGAGTGATGCATTTCACAGGCTGTGGAGTGGGGCTGCTGTGGTGCAGAATGGGTCTCTTCCAGTCCAGGTGATTCCAATGGCTCTGCTTTATGTCCGGAAATGTATCTGTAGCTGGAGTTTATTCCCTCCTTGTCCTAACCCCATCCAGCTTTTGAGGATGGGAATTTTGCTCTGTGAACCTCTTTGGATGTTTGAGAAAGCTGAAACATCAGATTGACCTTTTGAGGTTTTTCTTTTCTCGAGGAAGAAGGTTTCTATACAATTCATGCCATGAATCAATCCAAAGGGATGCATTTTTCTGCACCAGCTAAATAAAAGATCATTAAACCTAACAAATGTTTCCCAGCTTGCCTGCACTTTCACCCAGTGTTCAGCTATAAATATGACCTGTGCTTATGACAACATAAAAAACGTGCTCTTCAAAAGCAGGACAGACTATATACCTCTCTTCTTTTTATTTTTAAGCTGCCCAAGAAATATATACACACATTCCTAATATATTTACTTAAGCAGGAAACAGACGAATAGTTTAAGATAATGTTTCAGCCTGTTGTGAGTTATATGTGCTGCGAAGATTGTTTCCTTTATGTAGTAATTTTTCAAACACAGAGCGAAAAAGCTGAAAAATCTTGTCAATTCCTTAATTGTAGGAAAGATCTGCAGGAATTTCCACTGTGTTGTTTCCCTCTCAAAGTGACATTTGAGACCACTGATAAGGGGAAAAGGAGATTAAATAGTCCTAATTCTTTTCATGTACTATGGAGACTAATTCCTCTTGCTCTCAGCACCATATCCAGCTGACTGGCTTGCTGCTGATTTCCCCTGCTTGTGGGGAGATCTGAGGGGTGATATGAGTTTGAGGGCCTAGAGAAGGAGGGGATCAGTATAGAGAAGGAAGATGCTTAATTTGTAGGCAAAGCTTATTCTGGATTTGGTCACATCCTAAGATTCTGCTGGGCTATTCCCCCCCTCCACTAAAATATCTTTTGGCTGACATCACCAGTGGAATGGGACATCAGAGAGGCTTTAAAATGCTACAGAATTTGAGTGTTGGCAGCTGATGAAGCTTCATCTCTGACAGGGAGACCAGTGGTCTGCAGGCACAGCTAAGGGAGACCAGCAGGAACCTTTCTGTGTCATGTGGGCAAGGGCTGGTTGAAACTTCTCCATCTGTGAAAACCACCCCATACTGGGCAAATGATCTCTTGTGCTCAAGTCAGCCTGAAAGGGAGAGTGTGACTTGGGAGTTGTCCCATATGTGCTTGTTCCTGAAGGGATGAGTCTCCACTGCCACATCCTTCCCATGGCTGCACAAGGTCCAGGGCAATCCTCCTCCCATCCATCCTGCAATGCTGTTTTGTGTTTCCCAGGGTGGGAGAAATCCCCTCCATAGGTTTCTGAGGATCCTGCTCCACCCCAGCCCTGGGCACAGCCCCTTGCCCTGCCCCTGCCTGCAGCAAGGGCCAAGGTGAGGACTTAATGCCAAAAATTGCAAAATGCAAACCAGCCAACAGGCAGCTCGTTGGAGCCAAATTCTGCCCCCGGCAGAACTTTATTTTTGTCTCCAGATCGGTCAGGAAAATAACTTAGCCTTTTGTGCACCCTGGTGGGTGGGGGAGCCCCCGGGGCTCTGCTGGGTGCTGGGAGCAGGGGGAAGAAAGGCAAACTGTTTAACTTGCAGGATGCTTAGATGGGCTGCAAATAGCTTGGCTGGTGCATATTCTTTCTTCTCCTCACCCCCTGCATGTCTCACCCGGTGCCATGGGAACACCGAGGGACCACAGTCTGTGCCCATAGCAACGCCCCTCGGGTGTCATCCCCCCTCAGCCCCGGGTGCTGAGAGGGGCTGTTGTGGTGGCTGGAGACCACAATGAAGGTAAAGAGGAGAAGCTTGGGACTCCTGGTGTCAGGAGTAAATTAAAGCTGGGTGAAGAATGAGGATCTGATGGCGGTTTCCCCAGCCTGGGATCCTGTCTCGAGTCAATGGGGACACTCAAGGCCTGAGGAGCAGCTTTGTGGGGTGTCCTAAATCTGATAGACAGCTCTCTGATAGGCAGATAAAAGGCAAGGATATATAAGGAAATAATTGTGATGGGGCTGGAGTTTAATTAAAATGGTGGTGATTGGTCAAAAGTGAAAAGAAAAATGCAGCCTGAGAAAAGGCACATGTGAGCAAACAGACAGGAGGAACTCTGACCCTCTAGCTGAGAGGGGAAAGGGGGGTGGTGGCTGGCTCTGTCCTCTTTCAGAGCCTGGAGGGGTTCTGGAGGTTTATGGGCAGGACCATGCAACCTACAGCTCACACCTCTGGAGCAGGTTCTTCCCTGGAGTCCTCCAGCAGTGTGTGGAGGTGCCTGCTCAGACCTATCTCTGGTGAGCAGGAAATGGGTGCTTTGGTTGAGTTCTCCAGTGCCCAGCATGGTCCTCAGGGTGCTGAGGCTGAGGCTGAGGTCAGTGGGATTAGAGATGCTCCAAATGGCTGCAGAATTTGCTTGTCCAGCTCTGTGGATGGAGCCCTTTTGGGTTGCTACTCTTACAGCTTCCTTAGGACACGTTGATCCCTCAGTGTAGGGACATCTGAACTGCCCCTGCGAGGAGGGCTGACCCCAGCCTGAGGCACTTCATGAAATGCCCCAGGCCTTTCCTCCCATCCAAACACCATCCAAATTTAGAGAAGTGCTTTATCCATGTTCCTGGCACGCCACCAATCTGGGTGTAAAGTGATGCAGCATCATTTTTCAATGCCTTGCTGTGGTGTGAGCACAGCAGTGGGTGCAGGGACCCCGGCTGGGCTGGAGTCTCAGAAGGTTGGCACAGAGCTGCCACGCACTGTCCCCCAGTGAGGGGGATGGTGGGAGCTGCAAGGGATGGGGGATGTGCCCTGCCCCCCTCTCCCTCAGCGCTGACCCTGCCAAGGGCCTGGGGCTGCTCTCGAGTAAGTGACACTGGGAGCAGCAACTGCACAGCCACTCTCATTAGGGCTGTTTGTTTTTCACAGTGAACTGTGTGTCACGCTGAAAACTGATACTGCAGAGGGAAAACAGTGTCCTTCCTACCCCCACCCCTCCCATGGAAAGGAAGGGGCAGCATATATTAACTTGTAAAGAGATATGGGTGACTTGGTAACATAATAAAGGAGTCATTAAAGAAGCAAAAATTCCCAAGTAGGGGGGGGAAAAACGTAAAGGTTTTGTTCTTTGGATTGCATTTTGCTTTCACTAAGCACAGATGTAAACCCAGCAGTAAGGGATGCGTCCCTGAGGTGCCCAAAGGGGCTTGTGACTGAGAGAGGGGGTGGCACAGACAACAGAGTTGAGCCTGGCCATGCTGGTGTGGGGATGAGTAACCCACAGTGAGTAACAACTCAGCTGCTGACTGACAGCCTAGTAATCCCATTGGAATTGCTACTGAATGGACAGAGACCTTGAGATCCAAACCTCCTGATCCTTACAGGAACATTAGAGCTCCAAAAGAAGTTTTACAAGAAATGGGCCATCTTTGAAGGTTTCTGATGCCTCGTGCTGCTCCTGTGACTGGTGTGAGGAAAGGGCAAGGATGGTGACACTGGAAACTGCTGGCAGCCCTGTTTGCATTTTCTCCTTCTCTAGTAAATGCTCTGAGTGGAGCTTTGTGTGGAGTCCTCCTATACCCAAGGCAGATTTTGTGCAACAATGATACCAGGGCAAAGTGAAAGGGAGATAAAATTGATCACAAGAGTGACCTGCAGCAAGCTGAAAGGACTTGGTTGAGCTGCACTTTTCCTAAAGGATAGATGTGTCCAGCACCCTGGCATAGTGAGGCAGGGCAGTGTGTGTGTCTTTACATATCTGTGTCTTCTTTTGCCTTCACTTTATGCCTGTCTTTTGCCTCCACCCATCGGGTTAAGTGCAGCATGTCTGCAGTCAATGACAAAGCTCAAAGGGAGCTCCAAGCATTTGCCCTCTGTTCTTGTTTTGGCTTATCTAATTCACTCTAAAAGGCTATTTTGGTTAAATTTCCCTCTCTATACCTTACCTACCCTTTGCTCTGCTGCTCCTGTCTGCAGGTGCTCAGAGGTGCCGCCAGCACTAGCTCAGAAAGGAGCTGGAGCCAGTGCTCTGGTGAATTATCTCGTATTTGTTCAGCGTAAAACACTGCACTGTTTCCAGCTGTATTGCTGTTCTTGGCTTGGAAGTTTCTTGCTGTTTTCTACAGCAACTTGAACCCAAGCCCTGGTTTCCTGACTACTGTAGCAATCTGCCCATGCACAGCCCAGTGCTGCCAGGCTGATGGGGGGGACCTTGGCCCTGCCACAGGGCTGCAAAGTGGGTGTTTGGTTTTTAATCTTGACTTGGACTAGAAAGGACACATGATTTTGGTCAGATGGCCGAACTAGAGTGGCAAGGGAGTGGTGGATGAGCCTTTGTCATGTGCTCCTGGCTCTGTAATGGGCATCCTCTGTGGGTGTGCTGTGCTTCAGTGCCTGTGCTGGAAGGCAGGATGAGGATAAACCTGATCTGTTGTGTAAGAATCATTCAGCAGTGAAGGGATTATTTCTCAGCAGTGCTAGAACCAGTGTAAACCAATCTTCTAAATTTTCCATTGATTTTTTTTTGCTTTTAATTTTTCCCCCAAAGCTTATGATGTTCTATACAAGTATAAAAGCACAGAGAGCACATTTAAATATCAGGCTCTGCAGCTCTCAAAACAAACCATAAATCCACACCTTGATGTGGAATCAATAAGTTAGTCATGTCTGGATTTGAAATGTGTTTTGAAACCTAGTAAGGGAACAAATTATAGGGAAAATGTGCTGTCCATGGGCTGGGCAGAGCAGTGTCCAGCACAGCAGAGCTCTGCAGACGGTGGGGCTCAAGGAAGGAAAACTACTTGGTTTCTCACATGCAGCATGAGGCACTTGGTATGACTCCCCTACTGGGCTTTACAGAGGGAGGAATGAGAGCCCAGATGAGAAAAACATCAGGAGGGTGGAAAAAAACGCTTGGCTTAGGTTAGGTAAGGGAAAACTCTGCAATAAGAAAGGACTCTGCTGTGGCAGCAGCTGATACAGCCTGGTATCCAGCCTGGAAGAGGATTATGGGTTGTTTCTGGCACCTGGTTGTTAAAATGCTGGATTTTTTCCATGGAAACAGTTGCTACTGACTGTCTCATTCATGGTGTATTTTACTCATTCATTAGTTCCAGGTGAACCCAGGTTTTTCCATAGCAGCTGGCCAGAATGGGTTTTCAGAACACTGGTCCAGATGTTTTGGTGTGAAGGAAACTGGATTTGGCCCCAGTTAAAAGCAAAGGGTATTATTTGTTGATGGAGCAAAAGGATAAGTATCAATAGTCACAGCCAGATTCGTTAAATCTCCTTAACTTTGATAAACACCCCAAATTATTGGGGTTTCAGAGGTGCTTAAATTAACACTGGACGTGTGGCAATGATGGAAAATAAATTTAGCTTTCACTATGGAGTAATCATGGGATGCAGGTCAGATATGAGTGCTAATATTTAAAGTATTTCATTTTTTAAGAGCTCTTTGTTTGTGTTCCTGGGATATGCTTGTCCTGTGCTGACTACAGCAAACGACTGTTTATCCTCAGTGATCTGCATGTCAGATCCAAACCCAGGCCTTTCCTACAGGTTCCTGAGATTCACTCTGGATTTATGCCAGAAAGATGCATTTAATCCTCTGATTTCACTGGGGTTTCTAGTCAAGGCAGTGATGAATCTGGACATGTAGAACTAATTTTTTGCACTGTGGTGTCATCCGTGATTAGAGCCAATGAAACTACAACAAAGCTGTACCTGACTTTCTATGGAAAAAAAGGAGATATATTTTAAGTTCTTGTGCTAAATGGCACTGGGATGGGGGGGGAATTTATATAGGACTTTGTATAAATCCCCATTTAGCTTTCTTAGGTTTCCGCAATCCCAACTAGTGAGCAGCCCCTGCTCCCACAGCTCCACTGATGTCATTGTTGCATATACAAGGACACAAGCAAAAGGCAATTCATGATGAATTCCACCCGAGGACACAGGGAGAGCAGTGCCTGCCAGCCAGGAGGATGAGGTCATTGCAGGAATTCTTTACATTCTGCCTTCTGCACAGGGTGCCTGAGCAACGGGAGGAAAACTATAACAATCACCAACACATGGGACGCTCTAAATGGCACTGGGTCTGTTTTTACTCCCCCGGCCCCCTTCCCAGCAGAATATGGAGAGAATAAACTGTTAAATTAGGTCCTGTCTAGATGGAGACTATACAAGCCCCGCAGACAGCTCTGTTGCTCATTAGGAGTGTGTATACAGGGGGCTGCAGGGGTCTGGCCCCAGCCCATCCGTGCTGCCAGTGGTATCCGTATGGTAGACTCTGTGATGGGAGGGCTTGGGAGCTGCTCTGAAGCCCTGCCATCCATGCTGTGGCTTATTAACCATAAATAAAAGTAATTTTGTGAGTCCTGAAGCTGCTAGAGCTCAGCTTACTGATGAGTGGTGTCTGGTGGCTCGTTCAAGTTTTATTAATTGTATTAAAACTGCGGCGTGAGCTCCGTTGTCCTTAGAAGTCAGAAAATCCAGACCAATAACAAATGTTGCTGGAGTAGCTTCCTCAGGGCATGGCAATCATGACTAAAGGTTTCTACCCCCCATAGTGGGGGCACACTTAACCTCTTTCCCTGCTCCAAGAGATTTTCAGGTGTGCAAAGGATTTTTTTTTTTTTTTAATGCTACTGCCTTTCTTTCACTGGGGATGTTCATTGAGCTCTTTCCTTCTACCCACTCACTTTCTTTTGCCAAATGTGAAGGAAGTTAATATCTCAGGTTTGTAGTCCCTGTTGAAGGTAGATGACAGGCCCAAACAGCAGATAACATCCAATGAGTGTGCAAAGTGACTCCACAAACCTTATTTCATTTGGAAAGTGAGATAAAAGACCCAGTAATGAATTTGAATCCTTGAGATTAATGAGCAGAGCTGAAGAGCCTTCATTTTGCTCACAGATATTCTGTGGGCAAAAGCTGTCTGTATTTGACAATTTTATTATTTGCTGCTGTTTATTCTTTTCTTTCTAGTACAGGAGGCTTTGTAGTTTTTTCCATAGATATTGTTTTATTTCTAGTACAGGAGGCTTTGTAGTTTTTTCCATAGATATTGGGACCAAACGAGACTTTAAATCATCCAGGCTGTGACCTCCTGTACAGCACAGGCCAGAGAATTTTAACCCTTATTGAACCCAATAACTTGCATTTGACAAAGGCATGTCTTCCAAAAACTCATCCAGCCTTGATTTAAAGGCAAGAGATGGTAGCTGCTTTGGGAATTGCCTAGAAAAATACGGATTCTGCAGCTGCCTTGGTGTTCAATGTTATTCTCAGGGGAGAAAGGGAGTGGGGGGAATAACAACCCTTGCTTGTTTTAGTGCCTTGGCAGCTCTAGTTTATGACCTCGTGCTGTTGGTATTATCCTCCAGCTTTCAGCAGCATTTTCCTGACCCTATTCCTCTCTGGGTGTTTGTTATTGTGGGCACTGACATGTTTTGGGGGTGCCAGGTAGGTAAGAGTGTGGTGGGTCTGCACGGGCTCAGTGGAGGTCTGACACAAATGGGCTCTGCAAGAGCTGTGTGAACACCTTCCCACTGGGACACTCACACCTCCAGAAGGTCCATGGTTTCTCTCATTCTCCAGGGAAAATTAAGGCTCCCTGTCCTTGCAGGACTCTTATCTACTTGGATCTGAACCGAGGCCATGACTGCTTTCACAGGGAGGTTCCCCCAACAGCTGCCAGATGGCAATTGCATTGGGTTCCTCCATCAGGCTGGGTTTGAACCACTGACAACAGGGTAATAACTATATATTCCTCTTCTTTAACCCAGCCAAGTCCTGAGCTGGGCTTTCTTCCTTCCTTGTCCAAATGTTTGAATAAGTGAAGCCAAGTTTTCTGGTTTTTTTTTAATGAAATAATATTGCCTTGATTCATGTAGATGTTAAATAAACATGTAAAATAAACGGACTGAAGCGGGACTGGATGTAAAGCTGAATTCCCATGGTCCTTGGCTTTGAGGATGTGCTCTCCTAACCCCTGTGGCAGGGCAGGATGCCTTTGGTGCTCTGTGTCTTTAGGTGGACAGGCTGCTGTCTCTTTCCCTCTTCTACGATTTTACTGGGAAGGGATTCAGGCCAAACAAGACCAGAAAAGACTGCTAGTGACTGGATAGCCCCTGAAGCCAAACAGCCCCATGTCATTCATGTTTTTGGACCTTCGGGTCCCAATGTTCTGGTGGTAGAAATGCCTTTAATATCCATTCTCAGTCTCCCTTGCTGCAGCCTTTACCTCTGCTGCTTGTCCCTTTGGGAATAAGTCCTTTGTCTCTTGTCACAGCTCTCTCATGCTTAAGCACTGCTATGCTTCCACCTGGTCTCTCTCAGAGCCAGGGAACCTAGGGAACAGTAATTTTTTGGGAAGTGCAGCTGTTAAATAGACAGAACTCTGGAACCACTGCCCTCCACAGACCTGCCATGGTGACCCTCGGCAAGTTCTTCAGTCTTGGTTTGGCTCTTTCATTTTCATCTACTGATCCGTGGACGTGTTCTCTGGGATTCCTCCTCTTTGTGTTGGACTTTGCTTTCCAAGTGGGACACTTCATACTGGAATATGTAATTTTATTTTCTTTTTTTATATTTTTTGGCCCCACTCCCTTTTCTCTCTAATTCATAAACAAACCCTGCAAAGATTAAAGAGCCTGAGCTGATGGTGAAATAAGGAGCTGTGTCACCTCTCTGTGCTGGCCTGTTGCTCACTCCTTCCTGCACCTCTGCCTGCCCTCAGTCAGGATTCCATGGGGTGCTCTGCTCTCTTTCCTCTTTGGAGTAAGGTTCATGTCTCCATGTGCTTCCCCAAGCCCCAGGCTGTGAGGGTGCTTTAAAAATAAATCATTCTATCACCCAATTGCTGTAGTGTTTAATTACCCCCTACTTGATGGAGATGTCTGGAAACATAAACAGAAGGGATTCCAGCAGTTCTCCCAGTGTCTGGATGTTTGAACCACACCGTGTTTCATGCTCTGTTCTTTGCTACCCTCCCAATGTCTGCCTGTCTCACTTCCAGCACAGTATTGCTCTCTGTATGCTCAGTTCTGCCGAAATTTGGGTCTGTTAAGTACTTCTAACCTGGAAAGGTGGCAAAGCACTGGCTGTGTGCACTTGCTGATGACTGTACCATTGAAGAAAGTTGGAATTAGAGGCATAGTGTCACCTCAGAGTGTCAAGGATTTTCAAGCTCTTAGACATTTAGCTCTTCACACACTTAAAGTTATTAATATATTTTAGCCCTGATTAATGAGGTGCATGATAGCTGAGTCTTTTTACCTTCACCTGTGCTGTGCTGTATTGTGTTCTGCTGCAGCTGACTGTGCTCCAGGGGGTGGGCAGGAACAGACATGCTTGATTTCATGACCTCACACAAACCAATTACCCCATTTACAAGCAGCATTATGCTGTGCTGAGTCAAAAGCCAGTTTTACAGCATTTTAACACCAGGAGTTAATGTTTCTTTTCTTTCCCTTTCAAGAAAGGAGCTGTCATTCATCCTTTCCCTTCTTTAAACCTGCTAGATAAATCTGTTCTGACTCTTCTGGTGTGCCTCAGTGAACTCCCCTGCAGGTTTAGGCTGGTATATAGTGAGAGAATTTGGGTTACCTTTCTTTCCCATCAGTTTTACAAAGTGTGTGTGTGGTTTTGGTTTTTTTTTTTTTTCTTTGTCTCTTTTTTTCCTTAACTTTAATGAAAGGCTGGGCTGCTTTCATGGGATTGCAGTGGTTATTTCATCTTTAATACTTGTGCTGTCCAGGAGTACCCAACTCTGAAGCACCTTTCAAAGTCCCAGATACTGTATTTGACTCTATTTTCCTGAGACACTTGAGAGTTCAGAGGACTACTCAGGCTTCATCCAAACTCATTATAAGCTCTTGGTCTGGACTGAGATCTGGAAACTTCACAAAATTAGAAGCAACTTGTACGAGGTTTCCACTGCTCCTTGGTTTTGCCAAAGTGGAGCATGGAGAGATCAGCTTCTCTTGTGGTATTAGGGCTTCAGGTACCTGCCAAAGCCAACACACAATGTGGAGATGTGCAAAAGTGCTGAAATAAAGCCTGACAAAAAGATGTTAGCTTGATGCTTTGAAACCTCAGGAAAGGGTTGGCTGCAGTCCGGCTGGTTTAGCTTTGGGCTGGTTGCTTTTTCTTCTGAATCCAAGCCCAGATCCTGGAGGATGCCAGGAAGCAAAGCCTGATCATGGTGTGGCTGCTGTGAGCAGCGATGGGGCCTCTGAAGCTGTGCTGAGGACCTTCTCTTCCTCCTGCGAGGGAGGGACAGGAGATGGCTTGAACTTTGTCCAAGTCATAAGGTCAGACCAAAACTTGGAGTTTGTTTTGTTTGGGTGTTTCTGCTTCCAACCTTCCATCAGAGCAACGGAAGTGGGGCTGGGTTCGTCTTGGAGCATGTTGTGCTGGCTCTCTGGAGTCTTCCAACCCAGCAGTGAACCATCACACCAGGCTGTGCTTGCTTTGGCCAAGAGGGATGAGTATCGGAGCAGCCTCGGAAAGCCCCAGCTGTTCCTGCAGCCTGAGGAATGTGTGCTGATGAGCACTTAATCTAATTATTGTCCTTTGGCCAGGGCTTGTCATTCCAGTGTTTCTGCTCACTTGCTCCATTCACCACCACGTGCTTGGTGTGCTGGTAGCAGAGGCTGGAGGAGGAAGGAGAAGGGATACAGCAGCCAATCTCCTGGCATGTGCAGCAGGCCAAGGAAAACTTTGCTTCTCTTCCATGTGCCATATCAGAGGTGGATCATTAACACATTAGCCCATTTCTTTGGCTGGCAGTTCCTCCCCTCTCCTGTTGGATGAGAAGTTCCTGTGGAATTAAGCACATGTGGCTGAGAGGATGTCCTTTGCTGGAGGTGGGGACTGGGATGTTATCTTGGCAAACTAGGAAGTTATTTTTGACTCTGTCCTACAATTTGATTTTTCTATTTGATGGTGGGAGGAGTTTGGGTTTATGTAACTGTTCTCATTTCAATGCATTTCGGGTGATGGCCAGTTGTTCCCGGGCTGGAAAGAACCAAGGTTTCCCTAAGCAAACAGGAGTGTAAAGCAGAAGGACCATCAGCTTGGACCTGCCACCTTCCACAGTTCACACTCTATTTTCCTCTTGCTGAGATTCCAAAAGGCTTTTCCACCTTCACAAGCCCTGTCTGAGAGAAGCTCAAAAAGGGGAACTGAGGCACAGAAAGTTGAAGCTGCTTCAAATGCAAGGCTAAGTGGCCATGCAGTGGAGAAGGCAACCACACTCCACAGTGTACAATGGTGCAGTGACAAGGGGCTCCCTACCTAAAGGAAGGCACAGGACTTATTAAAGCCAGTGAAAATCTTTATTTGGTGTGGGATTGCTGACTTTGGCCCTGTAAATATTCATATTGCTGGCTTTGTGGTTGAATCCATGGGCCCTCTTTAAAGATTAGAACTTTCTTAAACCAGAGCTCCCTCTTCCCCTGCTCTGTTTGGTCTCTTTAGTTGCAGTGAAGAGCTCTTGGCTGGCCTGGGCCCTTCTCCCTGCTGTGCCACAGCACAACTCCCCTGTCAGCAGCACATTGTTCTCGTTGACTTTTATTGTTCCACGGGTTAAATTATTGCCTGCTTTGATCTCCTGTTGGACTCACTGTGGACTCACTGCTCAGAAAGGGGGGAAAGGTGGATGTTTAGGGTTTTTTTGCACCTCTCACTCATGCAGAAATGTCAGGCTACAGAAGGAGATCTAATGCCAGGGAGACTGTGAGGTTTTGAAAGGCTTTGGTAGAGAAAACACTGTAGATGTTCCAAGGTGAAGGCTCAAGGAGAGATTAACTGCCTAACAACTTTTATCTGACCCCATGTCGCAGTGCCACCCATCCTTGTGAGCAGGGTGCCACAGTGCTGCCATGGGTGCTGTCAGCGCTGAGCAGAGGAAGCAAATGAGGCTTGGAAAGAGTCAAGGCTATAAAGTTTGTAGGTGGTGGGGGATGGACACCACTGTCATAGATGGTTTGGGTTGGAAGGGATCTCAAACACCATCTTGTTCCACCCCCTGCCACATGCAGGGACATCTTCCACTAGCCCAGGTTGCTCCAAGCCCCGTACAACCTGGCCTTGGACACTTCAAGGGATGGGGCAGCCACAGCTTCTCTGGGCAACCTGTGCCAGGGCCTCCCCACCCTCACACTAAGTAATTTTTTTCTTGATGTCTTGCCTAAACCTGCTCTCTTTCCATTTGAAGCCATCTTCCCTTGTCCTACCATTCCAGACCCTTGGAAACAGTCTCTCTTCATCTTTCTCGTAGCTCCTTCAGGCCCTGCAAGGCCACAGTCAGGTCACCCCAAAGCTTCCCTTCTCCAGGCTGAACAATCCCAACTGTCCCAGCCTTTCATCCCAGCAGAGCTGCTCCGTCCCTCTGATCACCTTGGGGCCTCCCCTGGACTTGTTCCAGCAGCTCCATGTCCTTGTGCTATGTTGTTCCCTGTATCCGGAGGCAGCTCTGCAGGTGGAGTCTCACCTGACCAGGGTAGAGGGGCTGTCCCCAGGATGAGACTCACCCTGCCTTTAACCTGAGACTTGTCCTAAGGGATAGGCTAAGCTGCTGTGGGAGTGCTCTGGCAGAAGGTCTGGCTTTGCTCTGGCAGGTCCTTTTGAGCCCCTCTCCTGTGTGCCCTGTTTTTCTCCCACCCTCAGGTCTGTTCATGAGGTGGCTGCTCCTGGTTTTTGCTTCCTGAGGTTCTCAGCAGGCAGTTGTCACCTCATCCCTCTGCCATGCCTGGTTGTGGCCTACCTGCCACTGCTGTTATGCTCCTGCAAGAATGTAATTGGAAAAGACTTCGCTGAGGTGACCCTCACTGGTGGGATGGATTCTGCTGTCTCCAATACAGGGACCATCTCTAACCTTAGGAGCCATTCTCCTGGCCAGCTGAGTTAGTTTGTCACAGGAGGGACTGGCCAGGGCAGAACTGGTGCAGAAGAAGGGTGGGGAAAAGCACCTCACTTTGACACTTGCCTAATGCACAAGCTGTTAGATTCATACTGCCCCTGGGTGTTAACTTCTGCGAAACAACTGAGCTGCTGGGGTTGTGTAAAGCTGACACTGCTTTTGGGGGAAGTTGTCTGAGCATGTGAAAGGAGGTGGTGTGTTTATGAATAATGAACTCTGGTCTTGGGACTACTAAAATTCACACGTGGTACGTGTTGCCACGGGCTCTGCCAGGACAGCTCCCCAGACACAGCCCTTGCACTGCTCCTGCAGTTCCAAAGCTGTCGTGATGGTGGGCAGTGCAACTGGGAGGAGATGTTGCTCAGGACCTTGGAAAAAATGGCTTTGGGCTTGGCCAAGAGCCCCAAGGTGTTTTGGAGAAAGGAGAGGAAGGAAAGATCCTGAGGGATGTGGTTCTGTGACCAAAGCAACTTCCCCTGACCCCTTCCTGCTCACCAGCAGGCCAGGATGGTTTGAGCCAGTGCAAATAACTCCAGAACTGCACGTGATGTTAATGACCCCTCCAGAGGCTCAGCACCACTCAACACCCTTTCAATCTCCTGGCATCAATACGGGAACAGAAGAGCTTAGAGAAAGCATGTACATTATCACACTGTAGAGCAGCTCCTCAAAAGCTGAGGTGCTAAAAGCATTTAAGCCTTCTCTGTGCTGTTCCAAAGGTGGCATTTTTAGGCTTCAACCAGTTGGTCAGCACATAAATGTGTCCCTCAGCAAACCTACTGTGTCCTGATAATGTTCTTTTGGAAGAGTGCATGTGCTTTACCTATTTCAAAGATCCCACCACCCTCTATCAATCATTGCCAAGCTCAGCCTGACACAAAAGTGATAGTAAGATAAAAGGAGATGGCATTTTTTATCTGATTTAAATTCCCTTATTTTAAATTGAACCCAAAGGTAACGGTCAAACCCCACAACAGACCCCTATGAACTTGAAAATAAACCAGGCTGTGTATCTTGACTATTCAAGAGCAGAAGCTAAAACAGTTCCTGGAGGTTGCAGGTGCTGTTTGCAGGTCTGATCCCTGGAAGAACTAAATTTTCTGTATAAAACCTGGATTTAAGTGCCACACAAATGCATTGTCCTGTTCATTCTACAGCCCTCCAAGCAGGGCCTGGGGCCATGTTTGCAAGAGTTGTTTCCATGCAGAGTTTCAGCTCACCAGAAAGGAGAGATCCTGCATGCAGAGACATGAACTGCTGTATGAGATCACCCCTGAGAAAGGCCAGTTAAACTGCTGACTGAGGTTGCTCTTCTCATCAATCCCCATAGAAATTGGAAAGTATTAGAGATGGAAGAGGGATTCTTGCACCTGGAGAACCAAGAAGACTATGAATAAGTGCCCAATGTGTGGAGAAACACCTTTTCAGATAATCTTATTCTTATTACATTTGACTACTGACTGACCTCTTGGTTTTCTTTTCACATATTGTCTAGTTTATTGTCTTTGTGTAGTTATTCAGCAGATTTTACTTCTTAATACTCATGTAAGTAGTTTTCTACAAGTTCAAGTACTTTTCAGTGTAAGAGAACAGATCACAGCCCTTGAGCACAGGATTCCTCCTACCATGGCCTCTTCCCATATTCATGTCCTTGGAAAGGGCTCAGTGGAAAACTGCTCATCTTCAGTCTTTTGACTTTCATGCTCTTTTTCTCTACTTGAATAAATAGCTGTTGCTGTGCTGCTGAAGTGTCTGAAAAAGGAAATGACACTGATGTTCATGTTAACACTGACAATGTAAAAATAGCTGGGTTGAAACTCTGCCCCCAGGAGCAACTCCTGTCCCAGTTTAGTGCGCCCTTATTCGGAGGAGAAAAAAATATAATAATTATAAAACGAAAGAAAAGGCTGTTTTCCTGGACTTTGAAAGCTTTTGACCTTTGGGAAGAATGCTCTATTTATAACAGCAAGACTGGGTATTTTTAAAAGCCTTGAGACACACGTGTGCTAAGGAGTCAGAGATGTTCTTTGGCTCCAACTTCTTTTCTGACCTCTGCTAGATTAGTGAAGATATAATTTGCAACATGACCCCAAGAATCAAAAGTCTCTTTTTATTAAAAACTTCGGAAATGACCTCACTAGGGAGTTAGAACTGATGAATGCATAGATAAGAAATCCTCTACTGAAGCTCCTTTTGAGAATTAATGTACAGAACAGATGAGGATGTGGATGTGTTTGGGACAAAACTCATTCATTAAGCTGTGCAGTTAGAGAACTCAAAAATGAGTTATTACCCATTTCTGAAGGATTTTTATTTATAAATGGTGCTACTCCAGTGTCTGTCTAAATTATAACTATTGAGCAAAGTGTTTCAGCACATGCTCAAGTGGGTTTGCTATGTTCAGGTCCAAAAGTGCCTTTTCCAGTCATTTAATTATAATTTGCTCCCAATATTGGCTGAAGAAACTTAACTCTTGGGTTTGACATCTCCTACTGAAGCTTCAGCATATATATTAGAGAGTCCCTGTGCTGGTTGCAGGAGATGCTGGTCTTGATTACCTTCCTGTTTTGGACAGTCAGGGTAACACCTAAAAAATTTGTTACTAAAAATAATTGTCTTGGTTTTTTTCTCACTGCCTCCCATACTTGTTGCTCTGTGCTGTGAGTTGTTTGGTGGTGAAGGGGAGTTGCTGATTCATTGGTTTTATTCCTGCAGCTGTACCTGACTTAATTAAGGTTTTAGTGCAGGGAACCAGATGGACAAACCTCACAGTGGAGGAGGGACAATATTTTCCTTGGTCCCGCTCTTACCACAGGTCTCCTACCACTGACAGATTTAGCTGTTACCTTGTGAGCACAGGGCACTGTGGTTTGCTGGAAGAAAACCTTCAAGTGCCCAAGCAAAAGGGCAGAGTGATGCTTGGGAGAAGCCAGGGAGCATCTGCAAAACCAAACAAGTTTGTGGCCATTTACTGGAATAAAAATAGTGAGTCACTGTGCTAAGGCAGCAAACACTTTTTAGAGTCAAGTCCTTTGGAGCTTTTGAAGTTTTATAGGGAGCCAGGGCTGAAATTTGCTGTACAAAGAACGGTACAGTGCTGTGGACGCTCCATTTTGGAAGTGTCCAAGGCAAGGTTGGACAGGGCTTGGAGCAACCTGGTCTGGTGGAAGGTGTCCCCGCCCATGGTAGGGGGTTGGGACTGGATGAACTTAAAAGTTCCTTCCATCCTTTCATTTCTATGAAAGAAATGAAACACAACACTTGGAGCTCACCTGGGTAACTTATGAAGCTTTGACCTTCTTGTCTTCAGGTGAACAAGGGAATGTTGAAAAAAAGCTTTGAATGGGTAATATTTTTACTTTTATATTAAGCAACGCTGTCAAATTAAGAATAGCTTAAGTTTCAGCAACTTTGAATTGGAAACAGCCTTCCTCTGGACTTCCAGGCACTTTAAACAGGGGTGTGGGTTGGCCAAGCCCCTGTCCAAAATGAACAGTTTGCACTGTGAGAGGCAGCAGTGCTACCTGATGGTGATGGCTCCTGCTGAGCCCTTGTGGGTGTCTGCCATGCAGCTGTTTGCTTTAAAAATAAAACAAAAAAACCCCTAGTGCTGGAGTGATACTATTGAGCATGAGAACTTGGCAGTCGGGCATGCCACCCACTTGGAGCGCCGGATGCACAGCACTCCGAGTCCTTGGAAGTTGTGAAGGGCTGGGGCTGAAGTGCTTCGCCGGCCTTGTGCTCATCCTCTGCTGGAAATAAGAGTTTCGCTGAAACTGAAAGGGGGGGAGAGAGAGCACGAGGCATCTTGGCCGCTCCAGCTCTTCCTGGCGGGATGTGCTTTCAGACTAAACTACCGGAGGCGCTCTGGGATGGAGAGTAATCCTGGCGGGGGAACCTGCGCTTTGCAAAGCGAGGGCACGGCGCGGGGCACTTGCCAAGCGTGTAATCTCTGCTTATTATCTCCCTAATATACATCATCTGATTCACTGCCAGCTCCTACTTCCGTCCCTCCATCTTGCTACGCCCCCCCTTCCTGCCTGCTCGGAGATAAAACGTGTTGTTGTAACTGCAAATGGGGCCCTTGGGACGGCTCTCGAGGCCTCGGCAGTAAATCGCTCCCCTCTCCCCATCTCTGCGGAGTGCCTTTGACATCCTCGGGGTTTAAAACGTAAAATAAATGAATTATATTTATATTAGATAAGTGTATACATAAAATGTATAAAAATACTGTAAATGTCACATTGCAAATCTAAGACAAAAGCATTCAGTGTTTTATGGTGGCCATGTGGCTCAGTGGTGGAGTGTCAGGGTTTCCTGTGCGTGCTTTTTACTATTTCCTCTCCACACTTGCTGTAATCTCTCTGAGACCTCTGTAAGCTCACATAAATGGAGATTTGTCTCCTGGGACAATGTCAGTTAGACCCAATTTTTGTTTCTTCTGTGGGTCACGGGGGCAGAAATACTGAGGGTTGTTTTTTGTGGTTTCTTTTTAATTATTTTTCTGCCTTCCTCTGCAGACAGGCCCTCAAAGATGGGGCTGTGTGTGTACAGCCCTCCTCTGCTTCTGTAATCCTTGGGAAGTGCTTGAAGTTGTGACTTTTGGACCCAGAAGGGAGGTACCCAAAAGCAGCAGTGTCCATGTAATGCAGCAGGAATTCTGCCTTGTCCCTGGCCGTTAGGGGTGTCTGTGGGGAGCTGTCTTATTGCTGAGTGCAGAGGCACTAGGATGATTGCAAAACTGCCATCATCCCTCTGAGACAAAGTGGGAAAAGCAATGCTGTGGTCATGGATGAAGCTGAAACACTCTGAGCAGGGGAGAAAGTCTGTAACATGGGAGGAGCAGCTTCATCTTCCTGTGCACTTCTCACATCATTCAGCATCACCGGAGAAAGAGCCCAAGCCACGGGAGAACCAAGGGCAGGACCTCTTTGCTCCATGGGGACCTTTTGGCTGCAAAGAGCCTCTAGAAACCCCAGAAAGGTGAAGAAACAGAAAATATAGGAGTACTGTTAAAAGCTACACCCCTGGTCCTGGTGGGTGGCTGCTCTGCATTTATATGGGGGGGTCAGAGCAGCTCTAAGTGGTCCCTTTTGGCTCCCAGGTTTACAGCTCTATGAACACCTCACAGCATGCACTGCAGGGCCTGTCTCTACTCGATAACAGGCCTCTATGAAAGAGTCATAAATCAAACCTGAAATCTGGCAGGTTTAATAATAAATCCCAGACTTGTGCCAGGTCTGTGAACTTCTCAGTATAACTGAGGTGCTCTGAGAGTGAACCTGAGAAGTTTGATGGTTGCAAGAGGAAAACAGGCAGAACTTGTCAGTTTTGACCCCAAATCAAGGAAAATGTTGTGGTTTTGGCTAAGTGGGGCTTTGTGGTTTTTTGTTAACCTGAGGCTCAAAGCAAATGTGTGTTTGTGAGAGGGAAGGGGGTGAAAAAAAAGAGCATCAATTTAAATGGGAATGCTTTTTTGTCATGTTTCTCACTGCTCTCACTTGGAAGAGGGTAATGCAAGGAAGTGATGGTTTATCTCTGTATCAGGAGAGTAAATAATGCTTTGGAAACTTGTTTTGTTACTGTGGAGTTCACGTACAGATTCCCACTCCTGCATAGCCCAACAACAGATTCTTTCTGATCACTTTTGTTCCCTCCCCCCAGAGTCCCTTGCACTGTGTCTCTGCTAAAGAGAAGCAATTTATTCCATGATGTGAGTTCAGATGGGGGTTAGTGAGGAGCAGGAGGTTCCTTGATAGCTCTGGACTCATTTTGGGAAGGAGGTGATGTTTCCTGCTTGGACAACACAAGTGCTTTTGGGTGTGAGGATTCCAGGGGGAAATGCTGCTCTTATGCTTTTTCCCCACCTCAAACTTCACTGCTGACCAAGCAGCCTCCATTGATGGCCCCAAACTCATCCTGTGAGTCTGGCAGGACTCCCACAGGTTACAAGTCGGGGTAAATGCTCCTATGTTGTCTGGTTTTTGATCTCTCAAAGCACAGCAATGAACCATAAAGTGGGGTGTGGATTTTGCTGTAACCTCCATGGCAAGAAACGAAGTAAAGAGAAAAAGCTACTCCTTTGGAGAACCCAATGTTTCCACTGATTTTTAGGAAAGAGCTGGAGTTGCTGTTGCCCATTTAGTTGCTGCATTCCCTGAGTTTCTCAGCTCTAGCTGGGCAGTTCCACGGACAGTGTGTCTGCCTGGTGCCTTGCTCCAACACTACCTTGGAGAGATATTCAGCATCTGACATTGCCTAAGTCTCACTGGGACTCAACATTTTTTGAGGATGTGGGTCCCTGGGTGAGACTTCTATTTAGGCAGGTGCTCAGTGGTAGTTTCAAAGCTCCAAGGCACCCTATTGAAGAAAGTTTTAGCCAGTTTGAAGTTGTTCCTGTTGAAAATCTCACCAGGCATCGCTGACTGCATCTCTTAGACCTTGTATGACTTTGAAAGTTATTAACTTTATTGTTTATTAGCTTTTTATTATTGCTCTTGCACACAGGACATAACTTCTTGTGCAAGCAAAAGCAAAATGCAGGCGTGAGCAAAATGTGCAGGGAAGTCCTTGGAATATGGGTCAGGCCAGAGGTGGCCAAAGGCTGAGGAGGAAACTTCCTGCTCCGGGGACAATGGCGTGATTGATGCACCCAGAGAGCTGATTTAATCCACTTGAATTATTTCATCGTGGGCCATAGAGCTGCGATAAAGAGGCTTCCTCCTCCCTGGATTGATGCAGGGAGGCAGCAGATAACAGGATTAATGATCTGAGCCTGCAGTTCAGGTTTCATTCCCAGTCGCAGTATGAATCAGATGTGACCCTGCTGACTCGGTTGCAGTTATTCCAGAAGGGCAGGGGTTTAATGAAAGGTGGAATTGAGCCTCCTGATCTCAAGGAGACAGGCTTTCTGGGCATGATTAATTTTTCCAAGTCAAACAGATCTTTTGGGCCAGTGAACAAGTCTTTGTTCAACACTGGCAGGGACGTGTTAGGAGGAGGAGACTTCCCTGTTCCCAGCTAGACCCCTTGGGGCCTGCTTGTCTCAAATTAGGATGTTGTTTATAGGTGATGAGATGTTCATTTTGTCTGCAGGTCATATTTGATCTGCTGATGTTGGGCTGGGAGTGTTTCTTAGGGTTGGAGCTGCACAATCTGGGCTGTATCCTTCATATTTGGGGGTTTTTTTTTGTTCTGCTCGTTATTTTTTAACTTGCAGGAAACACTTGAAGTAGGGGCAAGAAAAAGGGGGGAAGAGAAACCTTCTTTTTCATCTGAATAAGTTTTCTGATCTAGTTAGCTGTAGGGCAGAATAGCAGGGCTGGGGTGGGGGCAGATGTGCAGGGACATGTGGTGATGAAAGGACTGCTCCTGTTCTGCAGTAGATGTGGCAATGCTGGACTGAAGTGTCCCCGTAACTGTATCTAGTGAAGGAGAGCTCCTGAAAACACACCTGGATTCCCTTTGCCCTCATCTCTTGGAGGCTTCTCCATCAGGGAGGACCCAAGTGGTGCAAACCAGCTGTTCCCAGAGCCTGGAAGGGAGCCATGGCTGGTAGGCTTAAGCCCTGAATTATGCCTGTGAATGTAAATAGTGAACACCTCCAATATGCAGGGTTGTTTGGATCCATGGCTCTGGCCTTGGCCTCCTTTCATGATGATCAGAGAGTGATGGAAAATATTTATACTAACAGCCTGTGAGCAGCTGTTTTGATGAAGCATTTATGTACTAGGCAAACTTTAAATTGCCCCAAAATGGGACATATGTGTGTTATAAATACACCATTATGAAGAAGTGGGGAGAAAGAGATTCTGGATCCAGAAAGCTAATCCTCCTACACTTATTTATTTTAATAAAGAGTTTATATTTTGGAAAGAAACAGTGTAGAAAATAAGTGTGGGGGCTTTCCATAATGGAACCAGTGCTTCAAAACTGCACCAGTGAGGAGTTAACCTCTCCAGATCCAGCACGTTGCCTCTTGATTCTGCACATCAGCCTATTTAAAAGTGTTTCCACCCCACTCTGAGCAAGGAAACAACAAGCAGGTATGGAGTCCTTTCCACAGGAAGACGGCATTTAGAAGACGGATTTGTTGTGGTACTGGATCCAAATCCAAACTGTTAAATACTTTCAGTTCTCTGCCTCCTCAGTAGATGATAAAAGGTGAACAGCCTGACTCCTGAAGTCCTGCCACATGTCAAATCTCAAAGTGCATTTCTTAGGCAAAACTGTCAATTGCTTTGTGCTGGTGCAAATCTGCTAGAAAACAAATTGAAGAAGGGTTTTGGGGCTAACATCCTCTTTATCTAAATGTCAGCTCTGCAGGTAGAAGTGCAAAATTCTACTTTGGAGAGATTTCCTTTTCCCATTATCTTCTCCAGACCTTAGGAGTCTTTAGTTCATCGAAATGCTGGTGGGAACACAGGTAACGCATGTGCAAAGGTGACATGTCTCACTCTGCCGATTAAAACTGGAGGTCCTGCCTAGAAAGTTGTTGGGAGTTGACCTTTCTTACTTATTCAAACAGCATGTGGCCCTGCTGATCTGGGGAGGTTGTCATGGTTATCCCACATCAGCTGATGTCATCTCCTTTTCTGTAGAAATAAGCGCTTTTCAGCTGACCAGTTCAGGGCAAAGCTGTTTAAAATGCTGAGGCAGCCAGAGCGGCTCGCTGGGGTCTCTGCTATCAGGGAACAGAAAAAAAGCTGTGAATTGGATGGCACTGCTAAATTGTGGAGGAATTGATGGGAAAACTAGTACGGACATGCTTGGATGGGGCAGCCCCAAAGGTATTGTGGGTGCACAATGGTGGCACTGAGGAGAGTGGCTGAGATTGGGATCGCTGGGGAAGCTGATTGAGGCACTTGAATAGGCAGAAGGAGAAAGGCAGTCAGAAACGTACAAAAGCACAGAAAAATGTTGTTTGCCTTGTGACTTGGGGATTTTAAACCAGGATAAGGGTGCTGAGTGATAAATGGCTTTGGGATGTGATATGTCAGGTTGGAGAGGCTGTGGCTGGCATGTGTATGTCCAGTGTTTAAGCCTTGCATGAATAGCAGCATTTTGTTGGTGAGGAAGAGCCCTTTGCAGAGCACAGAACCCGACACCCTCTTTCTGTCAAGCAGTGCTGTGACAGCTGAGCTGTGTGGCTGCCTGGGAGACACAGGGAGGAGATGCGGACTTGTCCCACTGTGGGACAAGTGGTGCTCCCTGATGTGCAAAAAAAAAATGTGGGGACTAAAAGTTCCTGGTAAGATTAAGGAAAAGACACAAGAAGGAGTTTTAAAAGCTTGCTTTTGGGGAGAGGATGGAAATGGTAAGCAGGGACTACTAAAGGGGTCTTTTGATGTAACTTCATCTATGCTTGTGACAAGGACTTTTTCCAGCCCTGGATGTGGCTGCTCATGCTTTGAGAGCTTGTCTTCCACCTGGGAATGGCTGGCCTGTTCTTGTTGTGTGGCTTTGTGGAAGGAGCAAGACTCATTGTGTTAGGTTTAAGGTTGGACTTGATGACCTTAAGGGTCTTTTTCAAACTAAATGATTCTGTGAATTAGTTGAAGATGCTAAACCAAAAAGCATGTGTTAGGGTGTTCTTGCACCAGTCTCTGTAAGAAAAGCAGCTGTGTCTGCTTCAGAGGCAGGAGAAGACCTTGGACAAACCATGGCAGAAAGCAGACCTGGAGATTCTGAGGTTTTCTCTAGTACCCAGGTGTACTGTAGGTGTGTGGAAACACATTCAGCTCAGAGCTGGAACAGTGCACACAGGAGGACACCTGATTGGAGTTCTGGGGAGGGTTAAGGAGACCTTGATGCAATTTGGGGTGTTGGAGAAGCTCCAGAAACTACAGAACTGGTGGGATCTGAATATCCTTCTGAGGCCTATTCCCTTATCAAATGTGGTTGAAATGGGCCATGAAGTTCAAGAATTCCAGGGGAGGAACAGTGAGAGAAAGGGACAAAGGAATAGGCAGTGCTGCTGCGTATGACTAATTTTCTTTGGAATCCTGGCTGTAGAAATAACAGTCCTACTTGTCGTTTTACAAATGCTTTTACAGGCACTTAAACAGGGGATGTTAATGTTAAGTGTTGACCAAAATGCTCTGAGCACAAAAGCTTCATTAATCTGGATGAAAACATGTAAAATGATAAGATAATCTGTGCTCGCAGTCACAGCGCTGTAAACCGATCGCTTGGTTTCACACCAGCACCAATGAGAGAATAAATGGTCTTTTTTTTTTTCCTTTCCTTTCTTTTTTCTTTTCTTTTTTTTTTTAATTCTTCTGTTATGGCTGGTAATCTATGTCCAAACTTACTCTTTCGGGCTGGGAGATATTTTTTCTGTTCAGTTAAAAAAATGGAGATCCAGCCCCTGGAGGAAACCTGATCAGACACACGCTGACTTCTACACACACTCCAGGTCTATTGATCTCCCCTGTCCCCCCTGCCCTCTCTGTCTGTAGGTTAGAGAAACAATGTCTGTCAGCAGCAGCTCTGCCTTCTGTGCTGGTGATTAACTCTGTGGCAGAAGGGAGTCTGCTCTCCCTTTATGGGGTCCCAAGACCCACAACGAACTTGACAAACCAAAGGGAATATCTCCAGGAACTACCCATTTGTACACAAAGCCCAGTGTTTTCTAAAAATTAATAAAGTCTCAGGACTCTTTAGTTGTGCAAAGGTTGAACAAATCTAATGGGAGATGCACAAAATGTATATTCAAGCCTTTTTGGGCAAGAATCTAAGTTTTCTTGCTCAGAGCACAACCTGTTGCCTGTCACCCTTTGTTTTATGACTTCGCACAAGAGAAAAGAAACATAATTGCAGCTACTGGGCAGGCAAATATTGAGAAAACTTTATCCTACAGGGACAAATTCTGTGAGAAATCAAATTCCTTTGACTGTCTTTGCCTCGAAGCTAAAGGTTGCTTCAGTGCCACTCCAAGGCACTTTCACCAAAATCCAAATCCTGACTTCCAGTGGAGTCAGTAGGAAATCACAGCAGCACACTCTGTAGTTCTTCAGATTCCTGTAGAGAAGATGGGGACATTGTCCTGGGGTTTTTACACCACAGAAGAGCAAACTTTCAGTGTCTGTGCCCCAAATATAAACTATTAGGCGTCTTTGCTCTGACTTCTCTCACTGAACTGGGCTGTGTCCAAGGGTCTGACAGGGCCTCTCCAGCACTTCAATCCACTCACACTCGTGCCTCAAAATAGAACATTACAGTTTTGTTTATTTGCAGGCAGCTCCTGCCCCTTCAATTCACACGCTGCTGAATGTATTAATAACTTGATCTTAGAATAGTCACAGCTCTGGTGTATCTTCAGAGGGTTTGAGGGTCTTATTTTGGGAATGCAGTTGTGAGTCCTATAAACACTGTATCATAAAACTGAGCTGGGCCCAGGGCAGCCCTTGGAGAAATCCAGCATAGCTTTGGAGTGGTGTAACATGCTGTTCATTTCCGTTCTCTGCATCACCAAGATGCTCCAGAAAAATGCTCACTCTTTGTTCCCAGATTCTTTGCTCCATCTGTATCCTTTGCGCCTGTGAACGTGGTGTGTTTGCAGAGGTGATGCCCCATGGCATTTATTTGCCTTGTGGGAGTCCAGCAGCCAGTGCAGGAGTTGCTGGGATCTTGCTGGTCTCTGCTGTCATCCTTGCTCTCGAGTTGCTTCTCCACTTGTTTTCACAGAGGGCATTCCAAAGAGAAATACTTTTAGTGCTTAAAGGAAGCTTACAAAAAAGAGGGAGAAAGGCCTATTACATGGACACGTAGCGAAAGGACAAGGTGAAATGGTTTGAAATGAAAAGTGGAGAGATTTATTTTAGATGTTGGGAAGAAATTCTTCCCTGTGAGGGTGGGGAGGCCCTGGCACAGGTTGCCCAGAGAAGCTGTGGCTGCCCCATCCCTGGGAGTGTTCAAAGCCAGCTTGGAAGGGACTTTGAGCAACCTGGTCTAGTGGAAGGTGTCCCTGCCCATGGCAGGGGATGGAATGAGATGATCTTTATGGTCTCCTCCTACCCAAACCCCTATTCCATGCGGTCATCAGAAAGAAATCCACAATATGTGGGTCTGTGGTAGCTTTTGAACCATGCTTCCAGCAGCACAGGCTCTGGGATGGGGATGGAGTGAGGCTGATGGTGCTTTGCTAATAGACGTGAACCATGTTTCCATTGCCATACTTGGGCTCAGGTTTGAATTTCCTACAGATTCCCTGGCTGATGCCTCAAAGGCTGCAAGTCCTCAGGGTGAATCTGGAATCAGTTTGGTGAAAGCCATTTGGTTTTAAGTAGAAACCAGATGTAACTACAAGCTGTTGACCAAATTTTTCTGGATTTTGATCTCACCCAAATAATCAGGAACTGAGAAAATGTCAATGTGAAACCTTGCAAGGATAAACCTGAGCACAGCCTGTGTCTTCCCTGCTTTTGATTTCTGACAACAAAGCTGGTATCTTTCCATGGTAAATCATGCGGTGTCTTCACCTTGTAACTGGGGATTCGACTGGATCACTGAGTTATAAACTGCATTAAATGGAGATTGGACTGGGGGCTTTGGAAAGGTAAAAGATTTGCTGTGCTGGTGTTGAGACTGTTGAGACTGTCAAAGTCTGGCCCCTGCTGCCAAAAACTGGGTCTAATATATTATTTTGTCTGGCTCTCCATTTGGAAAACTGCTCTTGGCTATCTTTCCTTCACTACCCCTTCAGAAGGAATATATGATATTCTCCCCAGTCACCATACATGTAGAAATTCCTGCTAGCATTTCTGCTTTCATTTGTCTAAAATATTCCAATTAGATACAATCAGCGACTTGGCATAGCATGGCTTTTGGAAACTCTACTCCCTCTGCCTAGGCTCCCCTTTACAGCATTTCCTAATTGGTGTGAAATCTCCCTCCTTGCCCTGCAGCCTCTGTCAAAGTTGCTTTTCTATAAAGTGCCGTGTGTCCCTGGACCTCGTTAGGCCAGAGAGATGTGGGCTGTGTTTGGGGCCTCCCTTGGGCTTGCAAAGCATCTCCTGTTTCAGCATCTGCCCTTCCTGTAGGGACTCATGTGGATGTTCTCCTGACCTGCTGCCTTGTTAAGCTGAGGGTTCATCAGACAGGTTTTTTGCTACTTCTTGGTTCTTGTACCTGCAGAAGAAATCCAGGCTGCTGTATCTGTTAATCTATCCCGTTACTCCAGTGTGAAAGTAAACTCAGTTACTGTAGGTAGCTCTGTCTTTGCTGTGCACATGTTCCTGACCTCTTTTCTCTGGTTGATTGTAGAGTTTCTTGCTGGGATTTTTTGATTTCCCATTTACATGCTTTGCTAGTGCTGTGGAGCAAATGGTTTACTCACAGCAAAGCTGACTTTGTTTCCAATTTTTTTCTGAATGGAGGTGAGCCAAGATCCCACGCATGGTTTAGAGGCTTAATTTATCATTGATTTCACCATGATGACATGGTCCTTCGTGCCTGTGCAACTGGAATTGGAAAACGGGTGCCAACAGGTCACTCTGGCACTGACTCTTGCAGAAATGTGCTGTCCCTGCTCTGTCACTGCCCAACTGTGTGACCTTGAGCAAATCACAGGGCTGGACGGGGAATACTGGAAGTCATTATTTTCCTTCAGAAAACTTTGCCCACAAAGTTTCAGACATCAAAGCTGAGGCCTTGAGGCATGACTATAATCTCAGTAAATAAACAACCACAGAAATAATTTGGGTGCACAGTGTGCTGTTGTGGAGCAGTTGCAGTGTGTTTATGCTGCCAGTGAAGGCAAAAATAAATGAAAGTGGGGTTTTTTTTGTTTTCTGTTTTGTTATTGTTTAAATGGTTGGCTCCTCCAAGCCTCTGAGCAAGGCAGTGCACAGTCATTGGTCACCCTGCTCCTACATTGCCTGGCTGGACATTGCTGAGGAAGAGGAAAAGTATCTCTTGGTAGCACATGTGGAGTAACCTGCACTCAGGGGAAGTTTTTCCTTAATCCTTAAAAGGTTGGTTTATGGCTTGAAGGCTGAGGGCTTTGTAACCCTGACAAACATAAGCCTACCTGGTGTAATATTAGGTGCTGTTGTCTTGACAAACATAAAAATCCTTCTTTGATTCTGGATAAGCAATGAATCTTGAGCAAACCGTGTGCCAGTGAGTAATCCAGACTGTCTGGTTGTTGTGCAAGGGCTGTGTGAGGAGAGGTTGTGGCAGCAAGCGGGAGCTGTGTGGATGCTGAGTGGTGTTCAGGACTTGTTTGCTGACAGGAGTGAAGATCTCATGAGATAGGTGGGTATTGCAACAGCGTGTGGCAAAAGAGCTGTTTGTCCACACAAACAGCACTCCTACAACAGGCGTTCTGGAGTGGTGAATGTGGGGATTTTTGGAGCTGCCACATGAATTTTGTGAAAATGGCTGTGGAGAAGGAGCAGGGACTTTTTTTTCTGTAAGCTGAATGTGTTCATAGAACACCCAGGCCAGGGCAGGCTGGGCTGGACTGGGGCTCAGGGAAACCAAAGCAGTAATTCAGTGCTAATGGAGTAGGGAGTAGGACGGCCAAGTTCTGCGCAGCATTCCTGCTTCTGCAAGGAAACGACTGCTGTTCCACCCAGGAGAGAAAGTCCTGACCCTCCGTCTCTCAAGTGCAGTTGGTGTGCCACTGTCAGCACTCCATGGACAGCAAGAGCTTTCTGTGTGTGTACATTTTATTTGGGAGGGATCTTGGTCTATAATTAATTTTAGGCGGTCAGACGGCCAATCTGAGTGCAGGGCTCCGAAAAGTGATCGACAGAGCCTGAGGGCTTTCTGTCCTGGCTGGAATGGCAATACAGACGAATATCAATAAGGGTTGAATCACAACCCATGGCTGCAGGGATTTGCAGCACCTCTCCAGGCCCTCTCCTCCCAGGTGGATTTGCCTGTCTGCTCGGACAGAGGGGATGAGATTATTCCAGAGGAGCCACTGGCTGTGACTCAGACACAGCTTGGAAACAAATGCAGACAAACGCACCGTGTGCAGCAGAGCCCAAGCTCTCGGAGTGTTTGGATTGTTCTGCAGCCAAAACAAATATATTTGCTCTGCAGGTTACAGAGGGCTGTGCAACCAACTGCTCCAAGCCAAAAATTGTCTTCTTCCTCTGTGCTGGAGCCTAAAACCTACAGTGATCCTGATAAACTTCAGTTCTTCTGCTGCCCTCAAAGGATGCACATTATAAAGAAAAGGATGAATATGTGAAGCAACAACAACCTCCAGATTCAGAATAAAGTTATATTTTTTTTTCTGAGTTGGCTTTTTTATATTTACAATTGAGCTTAGTCTTGGCCGAAACAGAGGGAAGAACGGCAAGGATCCTACCTGAAATCTCTGACATTGAAAAGGTCACTGATATATCCCTACAGCAGAAGACCAGGGTCAGAATAAGAAGCAGAATTGATATCTGGATTTTATTTATTATCCTGCAAACACCTACTGCTCAGCAGTGCACTTGTTCCCCCAAAGAGTTCCTTTGGGACCATGTTCCCTGAAGGCTGGAGAGACAAGGTCTGCACCGTCTCTCTTGGAAGGTGGTGGGAGAAAGGCATGTTGGGTTTGTTACAGGAGGAGAAGAGTCATCTCTGGGTGTCCCTTGCTCCTGTCTCTGCACTAGTAGCAGGTCAGCTGCAGGTGACAGAGGCTGTGGGCCCAATGCTGACCATGAATCAGATGCCAGGGGCGTTCAGCACAGGTGGCACATGGCAGAGCACGTCCCTGAGGTGGCAGCCTGGTAAAGGCACTTCCAAGGAACCCACTGGCTTGATAAGAGGAGAGACTTGAAGGAATATTAATTATTGAGGGCCTATCTCGTGAGGCTTTTTAACCTCTGGTGGACTTTGTGCCTAAATGAGTCATGTTTAACTGGTAGCACCAACCTCTGCCCCAACTCCATCCCTTCAAAGACTTTCCTGTCTCTGCAGTCTGAAGATTAATTTTACAGTTAGTATCAGCCTGGCACAGGCCAGACTTGTTCTGCTGCTGCTGGTACTGCTGAAGCATTGGAGGAGCAGCCAGATCTGCAGCCCAGTTTGAGGGCCCTTTGATCGGGGTCTGTAGGATCCCCAGTGACCCAGAGGAAGCCACGAGTGCAGATTATCTTTATCAGGCACTCAAGCTGAGGTCACATGAAGCCAATCAGAAAGCAGCTGGACTGATACTGCTGTGTTGGACTCTATCAGTGGCCAAGAATGGGAAGGCTCAGGGGAGCTGTGCTGAGGTTACCAGACACATCTTGTGCTGGGTGGGGTATCACAAAGCTTGCTGCAGTCTCCCTGGGCATCATGCTGTGTGTGCATGGTGTACTTTTTCTATTAGGTGCAGTTTTTTGTCTTCAGGACTGAGTGGAGGAGTCTCCTGATGCTTGTCCAGCCTGCTCAGCAACACTTACCTGGTCCCTGGGTGCCTGGAGCTGCCACAGTGCCACAGCACAGGGAGCCAAGCAACTCCAGGGCTTGCTGCAGTGTGAGCTGGAGCAGGGATGCTCGTGTCCCAAGCACTGGAGCACTGGTACTTTACTTTCAAACCAACAACTGTGCTATGACACAGCAGAGAGCCCTACAAAAACTTGCTGTTTTTACCCCAGTGTGTTGGTGGGAGGCAGGTTGTGAGGGAGCTGAGGTTGGCTACCTGGTCTCTGCTGACAAACCCAGGCTGTAGGAACCAGCTCCTGTGGGCCAGGCATGAAATCACTAAAATGCTGTGCAGAAAGGGGCTTGACAGCCAGGAGTGATGGGGAGGCACCAGTACTGTGGTTTTAGGGTAATTAACAACCCTGGTGCAGTGCTCTGTGCCATCCCCCATGTCCTGGTCTGGCTGTGCCACCTCTTAAGGAATTTCACCACTCCTGCTGGAACTGGGCTCCTGCCATTCATCATGTCTGCTCCAGAAATGAGGGTGTGAAGCACAGGAGATGGGCCTGCCTCCATCTCCAGCGAAGGGATGGAGCAAAAATAATGGCTGTGGTCATTGTGCTCACCCTCTGCACCAAGTGGAAATCAGCTAGTCTGGATCTAAGCTCGGGTTTGTGCTCTGGAAAATGAAAGATGGAAAGGCTGTGCTCCTGTTGCTGTGTTGGGAAATGTGCTCATTGACTTGTAAGGAGCCTTTCAGCAAACTTCAGACTTCAGAGAGATGAAAGGAGACTTCTGAGGCTTCTGAGAAGCCTGGCCAAAAAGGGGAGTTAAAAAAAAAAAAAAAAAGAGAAATATTTGCTTTGAGGTTCTGCTTGGAGAGACTTGGGGTTATCTGGGTTGGGAGCATTTAAATTAAGGGAGAAGTCAAAGAAACAGAAGACGTCACCAGGACATTTTGATGTGAGGCCATTTCTTAACACACACAGATCACTCCTGACTTTGGGGAATTTACCCATACTGAGCTTAGAGGCTGGAATTGGAAAAACCAGTGGAGTGCTTGGGTTTCTTACCAGGGGGCTTGGTTTTCAACCCCTGTGTTTGGCAGGAGATGCATTTTACTGGCCTTACGCAACCCAGTCTCTCCAGTGCCTTTGCTGAGCTTTTCATCACATGCTTCTCTCTTCCTACTGTGCCTGATGTTTGTGTTACTCAATTTTGAGACCTCAAGGACACAGGGATCTATAATTCAATCCCGTTTCCAGTTCTCACTGTGTTCTTTGAGACCTTTTCCTTCCAGGTCTCCTTGCATGGGAGTCTCAGACAGGTTGTTGCCTGTTTCTGGCACTGCTGGCTGATGTGTCCCCTGCCAGCCCTGCCCCTTGTCACCAGCACACTGGCATTCAGTTTTGGTCTGCCTGAAACAACACATCAATGCCCTGGAAAGCAGTGGGAAAACAGCAAAGAACATGTTGTAGCTTTATTTTTCTTTCTTGTTTTGACAACCTCTGGCAAGAATCTAGATGAAAACAGAGGGGCTGCAAGAATGATTGAGGAGGGATTTTTCTGGGTGGTGTTTTTTTTAAAGATAGGATTTGCCAGGAAAGCCACCCACCTGTTCAGACAAGGCCTCAATTGTGGTAGACGGTGGTGGTGAACAACCAAGTGCCTGTGTTCCCCTCCAAGAGCCACAATTCCTGGGTTATTTTTAGCAGATTTGCACACCTCTGTTTATTTGCTCTCCCTGGTGCACATTCCTCAGTCGCTGTGACTTCCTCCAGCCAAAGCTGGAGAGAGAGGAGCTTTCTCCTATTGCTAATGGGAAAGGATGGATACACTGAGTTTTATCCCAGTACTTGTTCAGGATAAATCAGAGTTGTGGGCTTTGCCTCTGGGGGTCCCAGAGCCATCTCCTTTCACAGTGCTGATGCCCTGCCACTTCTCCTGTGCTTCTCTGGATGTGTTTGGAGCTGTAGGGGCAGTGTCTTCCTCTGCTTTTAATTTCCTTGGATGCTGCTGGGCTATCAGCTTGTTTTGTCCTTAATGGCAAGTTGCTGCTCTGCACAGTCTCCAAGGCAAGGGAGGTGTTTAGTCTGCTGTGGGTTTTTTTCCTGTGCTCGTGAAATAAGGGAGACAGTAACTGATGTCTTGGGGTGGAGGGAAGGGGTTTATCAGTGGAGAAAATCAGACTGACCTGGAGGAGTCTCATTAGATGGGGATGAGTCCTTAAGTGGTAAAAATAATCAGTCAGCTGCATAAAACAAAATGCTTGTGGCCTTGAGAGATGCTGTCAAGAGCGATCGGTGTGGTCTCCTCACCACAGTCCCCGAGAGCCTCGTTGATGCTGGTGTGCATCTTCCCAGTGTGCCAGTGAAATAGGAAAGGAATGTCTTATCCCTGTTGCTGGAAAGAGCTGAGCAGCAGGGAGGTTGCTGTCTGTCTGCCCTGTGGGACAGGTTGGGTTTCCAGGGCCACTCTGATCCAGCAGTTTTGGCTTGGCCTCTGAGAGGCTGCTCAAGGTCATGCGGGAAAGTGCCGACTTTCAGTGCAGGAATCCTTCAGTGCAGGGCCATCCTTCTGTATCCCTTCCTTCAGTGCCATTACTGTTGCCTTGCTCCTTGGGTGGGTCCCTGCTCTTTTTCTGTGCTTGGGATGTCACTGCTCATTTGCACAGGTGGGAAGGCTGTGGGACAACTCTATTTCCTTTCATTCTGCATTTTCTCTTTAGGTTTGTGTTAACCCTTGCTCTGATACATTTTCAGTGTGATCCTGCATTCCTTATATCAAGATCTTTGGCTGTTGCAGAGTAGTCACTTGGGAAGGTTTAGCAGTTTGAGGATCAGGTTTGAAATACTCAGATTCATGAAAAGCAGCAAAAATGGCTCAGCTCTTCCCTGTTTCCATCAGAGCCAGCTCCACTCTGTTACAGGAACACAGCAGCTGGGCTGGGTTGGGCATGACCAAACCCAATGTGATTTTTGCTAGAGATTTCCTTGGTGGCCCGAGACCTGCAATGATTCTGTTGCTATCAGAGCCACTCCTCAGCAGATGTGTTCATTGGCCTCACTGCAGCTTAATGTTGCCTGATGTGGAGGAGGATCTTAGAAACCAGTGTCTGGGCAGCTCAATGAAAAGTCACTGTACACCTCTGTCTCAACACCCTGAGCTGGAATTTCCCATCTTGCTGCTGTGCCCTGCAGCTCTCCAGGGTGGTACCTGTGCCCAGCAGCCAGGTTGGAGCTGTGTAAAAAGGGAATTTGAACTCTCTGTGTGTGATGGACAAGCTCCAAAGTGCTTTGGGATACAGTTAGGATCCAGTCTGGCTGCCTAGGCTCAGCTTTGCAGGAAGGTTATCGGATCAGAGGGATGTTTCTGTTGGAAATGTAGCACAGTTAACATTGGCTGTAGCACAAGTCTTACGTGCAGGAATACCTGGGGAAAAGAGCCAGGTCCTGGTAGAGCACCTCACTTGTTTCTTGTCCTCCTACCTGAGGCCAAAGCAGCTTTTTCTGGGCTCACTGAATCCTGTGCAGACTTTGCATATGGATGACATATCTGCTCGTGCTGCACTTGGAGCCTGTTGTGTGTTTTCACAGAGGAGCTGATGACCTCTCACATCTCTCCTAACTGTTGGGTGGTGATTACTTGGCGAGTCAAGGCACAGTATCAGTATCTAAACATGAAATGACGACAGTGATCCTGACGGCGCTGGGATTAGCGGCGTCTGTCCCCTCCTGCCACCTACCCGTCCTCACAGCAGCAGGGCTAGAAATAACAGGAGCAAATTCCCCATCCTGCTTTAATGTGGCTTGGCCATGAAACTATGTACACTGTAACCAGCTTGCTGTATGTTAAACAAACAGGGAGACTCATTGTTGTAGTGAAAGCAGAACCATTAATAACATTGTTTATAATGTGCTTATTTGCTGATTTGGAGGTCAAGCATGTTTGACATTCCCACTGCTGGAAGGGGGCTGGCTTAGCAAAGGACCTCTGCTTTACATCGGACACTTCTGCTTTTTTTTGCAAACCACATCTACATTTTCCTGAGAAATGTTTATGCTTTGGAGGTTGCTGACATAATTTTAAACATCTACTCAGCTCAGAAAGGGAGAGACTGTAATTGTTTTTTTCTACGGCCCTCTTAAGCCTCAGTTTCTTTCAAGCACAGTGGCTCACGTGTCACTCCCTTGCTTACTTCAGGCATCTTGAAACGTGCAAACAGTGATCCCTCCAGAGCCACTAAAGCAAACAGCTCAGCACCTGCCACTTGCTTGCTGTCGCTGTGATGTTGAAGACTCTTGAAATTCAGTTTTCATGTGTGTAGGGTGCCAAGTCTTGACAGTGCAGGGCAAGGAGGCTTTGCCTTCAGTGTCAAACAAGCAAGGGAGATCTGGACACACACTGCTAAACTCCATGCCACCTCTGGAAGGACCATTTTGGAGGCTGGGGAGGTCACCTGGCTGGTGCTCCTTGTGCTGGCTGTTGGTTCTCTGGGGGTCTTCCACTGCTTTATCCGTAACAGAGACACCTTTTGATAGCTGGAGTGTGGTTACAGCAAGAGCCCTGCTCTGGACTGATGTTTAGTTGTCAGCTCATCTCTGTGTGCTGAGTTTGAGGGTATCTGCACCATTGTCCTGGCTTAGCAGGGCTGTGGGTCCATAAGAAGAGATGGTGGTTTTTCAAAGCTTTGCTTTGTGGCTCCAGGAGCTGACAGCAGGAATATCTTCTGCAGACTGGATGAGCTAAATGACACCTTTCTTTAATTTTTGTGTACTGTGCTCTACATTCTTTTATAGCTCTCTGTCTACTAAATGGGACTGTGCTATCATCCAAAGCCTGAAATGGAGGTGGAGTTTGATGTGATGATGTCTCTGGAAAATGGTTGATGACAAGGACATGATGAGTGATTTACAGAAGTAGTTTCTATTTTTTGAAAACACCCCATTTCTTTGCAGAGCACATCATCAGACAAACAAGGCGAGGTAGTGGATGCATTATCAATCTATGAAATGAACCGGGCTGCTTTTCAAATATGAAAGAGATACCCAAGGCTTGCCAAAATGCATTTTGGTGAGGAAAGAAAGATGACAAATTGTTTTTGCTGTAGAGAAAACAGGCCAGGATTCAGAGATGTGCATCTACCACCTCTAGGGAGGAGCACAGAGAAATTTGTGCCTCAACATTTCTATAATGAGCAAGTATAGACCAAAACGTAAGTCTGGGCTTCTTTGTCCCTTGGAAATCTGTCCCCTCTTGTGGATCCTACACTCTTAAATTCCAGCTGTGAAGTCTGCCATTGGAAATGTCTTTGTAGAAGTGGGCACAGAGCTCTGGATCATCAAAACACATGTGGTGACTCTGCCTTGGAGATTTGCACCCAGGTCTCACATGTGGCTGATCCTGGCCAACTGCAGACAAACCTTTTTGGGGCCGGGGAGGCTTCCAGGGTGTAATCACAGAAGATTTGTTTCTTTGCAAAGCTTAGCTAAAAATAGGAAATGATGTAGATTTTCATGGCAGATTTTCAACTCCTAAACAGTATTTTAATTTTATTTTAATCCTAGTTCCCTAAGGAGGAAAGGATGGTGTGCTCATATGGGACTCTGTGTATGTGTGTTTGCATGTGTTTGTTTATCTGTCCACATTTGCTCCTACATGCTTGTTTTTGAGCCCCTGGACCAATTTCAGCAAAAATTGGACATCTTGATAGGGGTCTTGGAGTTTTTAAATCTCTAAAATTGTGTGAAATAAGCAGTCCAAAAGATAAAAACCACTTTTTCTAAAAGCTGCAGTGAGAAGACTGACATCTAAGCCGAACCCTTAGTAGATTGCAGAGAATCCACATAGGGGGATGTCATAAATGCTCCAACCACAGAAGTAGTTTCAATTACGGCACATCCTTTATAGTGCACCAGAGAATCCAACCACGGCTCAGAAATCCCCAGGAAACTACCCTGTGTTATTTCTGCTGCTTATAGAAAAACTCATCTGGTCTGTTTGTTTGTTTATTTGTGTGTGGGGTGTTTTTTAAATTTTATGGAGAAACCGCGGGGCATGACATTTTAAATTGGGATTAGATTGCTATAGGAAATGGTGAGAAAGGTCGCAGAAATATCCCTCTCTTGGCAACGAAAGGCCTTTAAAACCACGTCCAGGCTGTGCTCTGCTGAGGAGGGTGTTGAAGATGTGCTGAATGGAGGCGTGGGAATGTGGAGCAGCGCCCTGGGCAGCCTCTCAGGAGGTGATGGGAGTCCTGAGGTTAATGTGACCTGGCAGCACCATCCTGTCCCAGTGCCTCCCCCAGCCTCATGTTCAGTTGCTGTGCTCACTGCCAGGCTGCTGCTCCTTCCCCTGGGGGCGCAGTGCTTTGGGCAAATAGAAGCTGGATATAGGATCCAAAGAGGCATCAGACATTCTTAAGATATCAGTGGTGGGATTCATCTCACCAAACTCTCTACAAGATATCCAAGGCCAAGTTGTTTTCTATAAAATCTCTTTATAGGCAAAAATAGAGTAATTTTCCCCCTGGAGGTACCTCATCCTAAGGCATGTGGGGGCTCATCCGCTGGAGGTGGCTGCTTGTCACCATGGACTCCAACAGTGCTCAGGGTGACTGGTTCAGATCTGGCCATGGCACTTGTAGACACCCTGTTAGAGGCAGGTGAACCCCTCAAGCTGTTCTAGTCCACAGTGATGGGCTAAAAATGAAGTCTTTGAGTGCAGGGCTTTAGTCCACCTCTACCAACAAGCTCAGCTTGAGACCGAGATCAAGATGGTGAGCAGATATTTCCCCCAGTCAGCTGCTGTAAAATCCCTGTGCTGCTCTGAAGCACCTGACAGATGCTGCCAGATGGACCTGTCTCTGAAAATGGGGTGCAAATAAGGTCTTCATGGAAATTGTGATTAAGGGGAGCACCTAGTTGCTGGGTTGTGCTCTGAGGATATTCATATCCTTCTGCTCACTAAGGAAGACTTACAGATGAGCTAGATGTTGCTAACTAGTACCTATGAGCATTTTAGCCCTTCATAGTGACAGCAAAGAGCAGAAAGTCGAGGTGATGGAAATCCTAATTGGTAAGGGCTTTTCTGGTTCTGCTGACAAATAATGATTTTTTATTTTTTTTTAAATTTTTTTTGCTCTCTATTTGCTGGTGTTCTCAGCACAATGGGGAGGCAGCTACAACTGCTGCCACTAATCAAGCCCAGCTGATTCTTTCGAAGAGTTTCTGCTTGGAATTACAAGGCTTTGCTTATGATTATATTAAGAGAACATGGCAGCTTCTAGTTCTCCTTTTGCCATTTCTATCTGTAGCTGTATATCCAAGTGTGGAGCTGTGTGACCATAAATACACCCACTCTTTTATGGGTACTTTGCCCTGATCTGTTTTCACTCTTTCTATTATTTCTGCACTCTGTATAAGTTATGAAACTTGTAGGAAGAAGCCAGCAATGTGGCCAGTTCTAGGCAGAGATGCTCCTTCTATGTGGGGATTGGGGTGTTGGAAAGACTGACACTTGTTTTTGTCATAAAAATTGCTTTTGCTAACTCCAGTCTGGCTCAGTAATACCTCCACAAGGGCCTTGGTGGTTCCAAATACCCTTCTGCTGTGCTCTCTGCAATTGTTTATTTTATGGTGTCAACTACTTTGTATTGTTAGGACATTGTTGCAGGCCAATATTTTACTTGGCAAAACTCTTCAAGTCACAAGCTTGGTCTCTCAGAATTTCCCACTGTGAGTGATCAGCAAACCCAAAGTGTTCTCTGACATCTGCAAAGGGCTTGTGGGTAAAAGAGGGGGATTAGCAAAGAGGTGATCTCAGCCCCTTGCACTTTGCATGCAGCACATGGGTAATTTAACCATCATAACTTAAAGTGCTGCGAGGTGATGCTCGTGGCTCCTTCCCAGCTGTATCTACAGCTGTGAAGTCCTAAAGCACACCACTCTCTGCTTCATTGGAGGCTGGAGACAAAACCAGTTGGAAAGCTGAAATTAAAACTTACCCCTCATTTAATTGGTCAACCCCAAGGGGTGAATGCACACCCTTGGTGTATGAACACACACACACAGAGCTCACCAAGAGTCATTGGTCACTTCAGGGACAGCGGTGGGTGGAAGTGGATCTGGTGTCGGTGGGTTTGGTCTGATGGAGTTTTGTGCATTAAAAAGTATTGAAACTTTCATCTGAAACCTGATGGGTTAAGTTCTCCTCACAGGTAGAGCAATGTGTGCTAGAAATTTGTAGAGGAGATTTGCTGAATGCTGAGATGGCTCAGTCTGGATGTCTCATCACCATGCTTTTGATCACAGTTTGATGTTGTAGGAATGATCACTTTTTTATTGAAGCCTTGGTACCTATACTTTTCTTTTCTTTTCTTTTCTCTTTTCTTTTCTTTTTTCTTTTCTTTTCTTTTCTTTTCTTTTCTTTTCTTTTCTTTTCTTTTCTTTTCTTTTCTTT